>ML104028.1:0-49922 GCA_003697995.1 Taxidea taxus jeffersonii | reverse complement strand
CAAGTATGCTCTAGCTACCAGATACTTAATGACCAAAACTGCTAGGGCCCCATTTACCTCTACTGGTCACTTCACAAGGCCCTCTAAGCTTCCTCAGAGAATGTAAATCTCTTGGAATCTTTCATGAAACTGAAATATTTGAGAGAGAAAGGTGAAAGGACAGAGTCTCTAGTCTACTACTTTGCTCTTTGAATTACTGCCTAAAACCGAAATAAAGACGCAGTTGGTGGTGACTGGACAGTAGGTTCCGGGTACTCAAATGGAGTCAGTGTTTACAGAATATTTGGGATTAAAATCCTTGCCAGATGGTCCCAAGAAGTGTTTACCTCACTGTTGATTTTAGCTATCTTAATGTCAGTAACAGTAAAAAGAAGCTTGTTACTGCCACTGGGGAGCAAAGGCACACAATCCTTCCTCCCCACATGGAATTGCTAGTTGCAGGCAGCTGTGCCCTATACAACAAGGGCCATACTGGAGATTTCTGGGAATTGACTTCCATGGCTCGAAAAGGAGATTATGTGTGGCAAAGTTAACTTGAAATGATTTACTTTAAATCAGGAACATTTGGTAACTATACGACAGTACTTTTAGTTTATGACAAACAATAAGAATTTTTCACAGTTAATTTGGGAAGAGTTGGGGGTCTTTGGCCTGCTCAGTCGGTAAAGTATGCAACGCTTGATCTCAGGGTCGTGAGTTCGAGCCCCATGTGTGGTGTAGAGTTTACTTTAAAAAAAATGAAAAAAGAACAAATTGGTAAGACTTGGACATGCACATGGACTCGAAAGGTGCTCTCCTTTGGAGAATACTGTGAATTCCCCCCTGTAGTGACATCCTAGTTTTGTCACTGTTTTCACAGGAAGCCACTGGGAGGTCAAAGGGGAGGAGGTGTGGGAGACCAGGGGCTACTCCTAATTAAAAGCCCAACTTCACTGACAGTATACAGAAGATATATTTTGAGATCACAAAATCTCTTTTTGTGTGTCTGTACAGCACACACACAATATCCAATTGGATGGAAACAAGTTTACAATTTTCATATTGTTAAAATAATTAAGCTTTTAAGTCTATGTTCTTGAAAAATGTCAGAAACATTATAAGTAATGAAAACATTAACTCAGTGAACATATACCAAATGCCTAATATGAGCAGGCTACAGGATTAGATGCTATGGAAAATTCCTTTTTTTTAAAGCCTCCTACTCTTTTTTTCCTTCTTTTTACTTTCAGCAAATACCCATTGTGACCTCATCTCCATTCACATACACACTCATTCTTTCTCTCTTATTTCAAAGTCAGAGGAGGCTTACCTGGTAAGTTGCAAATGGCCCCAAATTCTCTCAGCAACTCTCAACGAGAAGTAATACCTAGTTGTTCCTTATTCTTTGGATCTGGCCTAACCCTGTGACTTGTTCTGCCCAAGAGATGGTGACAGAAGATGCTGTGTGAGCTCCAAGCTTAGGCTCAACAGGTTTTGTACTTTCTGCTTTGGTTTTCCTGTCTGGGCTAGTCTGCTGGGGGCAGTTACATGGAAGAGAACCAAGAGTACCCTGGCCAACAGCCTGCCAACTGCACATATGTAGGTGAGGCCATCTTGAACCACAAGTGAGCCGTGCAGACACCAGAAGAACCTCCTGAGGGCATCTAGGTTTCTGACCAACAGACTCATGAGCTAATGCATTTTTTTAAGCTACTAAATTTTGACGTGCTCTGTTAAGCAGCAATAGATATCCAATATAAACCTCCTCCCATGCAGGGTCAATCCTTCTATCTGTGGTCTGGATTCCTTCTTCCTCTCCCATTCTAAGATCTTATGCCATTAATCATTTTCCCTCTCTTCTGCATATCAACCTCTTCTATTTATTGCTTCCACATAGAACATGCCCAACTTTCTTCCATTCAAAACCCTTGCTTGATCCTGCTGCTTTCTCTAGTTAACATCCAGTCAAGATTTAAAAAAAAAAAAATTCATGCTGATTCTCTCCATGTCCTCATCTTCTGTTCATTTTCAACCCACTTCAAGTTGGCTTCTAACCATATTTTGCCATGAAAATGCTTTCTTTGAGCCATCAATGACCTCTCAGTTGCCAAATACAATGGCTTCTTCAGTTCTTGTCTTATTCAATCTCTGTATGGCATCTGATAATCACCCCCCTGCCCTGCCTGAGATATTCTCCTTTCTTGGCTTTTAGGACACTATATGTCCTGCTTTTCCTGTTATATCTTAGTTTTCTTATACCTCTTACCCTTTCCAATAGATCTCATTTCTTAGCCTAATTTCCTTATGACACCCCACTTCCAAGATCACACTGGTGATCCCTGTCTTCTGTTATTTGTACCTTTGCATAGTCCCCTCCCATGCTGAATAGGGCTGATCTGTGTAACCACTAAGATATCAGATAAATGACAATGAATGACTTCTGAGCTTAGGTCATAAAAAACAGTATGACTTCTGTCTTGTTCTAACTTGATCTGGATCACTTGATCTGGGGGGAAGCCAGTGGCTATGTCATGAGAATACTCAACCAACTCTATGGAGAGATCCTCGTAGCAAAGAGCCAAGTCCTCCCGCCAAGAGCCACGTGAGTGAGCCATTTTGGAAATGGATTCTCCAGCCCAGTCAAGCCTTTAGATGACTACAGTTCCAGATGATGTCTTGATTGTGCCCTTCTCAGGGACTCTGAGCTCCAAGTATCCAGTTCAACCACTCCTTAAATTCTTGGCTAATAAAATGGAGATTAAAAACAATGTCTGTTGTATTATCTACTTGGGCTTTTGGGTAATTTATTAAACAGCAATATGTAACTAATATAGATTTTGTTTTCTCCAAGTGGGGTGCTACTATAACAAAAGCCAAAAAATGCAAGGGGCTTTGGAGCAGGCAAGTGGGCAGAAACTAGAAGGACTTGAGAAGAATGTTGGTGACTATCTAAGGTGTTTCAAAGATACTGTTAATAGTTATTTAATGGCCTGAGAGGAGGCTGTCAATGAGGACAATGATGTTGGACAATGGAAGAAGGGACATTGCTATGTAATGGCAGAGGGTTTAGCAACACTATAAGCTAGAGGGACATGGAAAGTATAAATGTGTCTAATCAACTATGTGATGTGGCTAAGGAGATTTCTGGGCAGTGCTGAAGTAACTCCTGGCTTCTATCTGCTGCTTATATTAAAGTCTGAGAGGGATTTACAGAAGCTTAAGAAAGAAGTGTTAGATAAAAAGGAGCCAGGACTTGCTAGTTTTCAACATTTCTAGCCTTCAGATGGCAAATGATGCTAAAATCCAGGACATGACCAGGAAAGCTGGTTTAGGGATGAAGCTAAGAATGTGGCTGTAAAATCCTTTGTTAGGATTGCAGAAAGATCTAAACTGGTGTCTCAGTGAACTATTCAGATAAGGGCTTCTAAGATACTCAGCAGCATGAGCAAATCCCAAAGCATAAAGGAATTATCTTGAAGAGATACATGATTTTGTCCACTGTAGCAAATCTCAGTAAGATTAACAAGAGACCCACAAAGTCATTTAAAGAATCGTATTGGCAGAAACACTGCCAATTTTCACAGAAAGACACAAAGACAGTATAAGGTGGTAAAGAGGCCTGTTGAGTCTTCAAAATTCTACTGAATTTTGAAAACTATGAAAACTACTCAAAAAAATCTGAGCAGACTATTTAGTATAAACAAAGGACACTTTTCAAGAAAAATGATGGATGACTCAAGGAGGCTTGAGCCAAGAGTCCAACACCATGAGCCATGGACAATTACTCTTGAGCAGAAGTATGAATGATTACTAATCAAGAAACTTCTGACATTTATCTGGTTGGATATTAGAATTTTTATGGACCAGTAATTGATAGGTCTCTCTTTTCACCTTTTATGAATGGGAGTGTCTGCAGTAGCCATCTTTTTGCCTATACACCAATGCTGTACATTGTTCTACCACAAGAGATAACTAACAAAGTCCTTTTCTCTTAGCCCTGCCTCCTTGGGCATTCTGATCTATTCCCAGTGCTACTTAGGCACTGATGACAAAGCCAATTTTTACCTCTTAGGCCAGACTATTCTTATGACATTCTGACTCTCATTCATTTGCCTCCTCTACATGGCCACTTGGATGTCTGGTTAGAAAGGGAAAAGGGAAGGAAAGAACCTTTAGTTATAGAGAGCTGAGTTCTTTACTAGAAACTTTATAAATGTTATTACATGGGATAGTCACAAAAATCTCTTGATTTTGCAGAAGAAGTAGCTGAAGCTCCAAGGAATTAAGAAACTTTTCCAATCTTACATAGCTAACAAGCCTTAGGAGTGAAACCCAGGCACATATGGCTACAAATCTGTGTTTTTTTCTAATGTATCATCCTTTCTGCCCTGCCAAGTAACCCAAAACTCAACGTGTCCAAAATGGATTTTAGAGTCACCCTGTTGTGTCCTCACATCCTCTTCCATCCTCTGTCTCTAAAACACTGTCTTTCTACTCAGTTCCCTGTCTTGGGGCAACGACAACATTGCCAAGTTGTCCCCTAATTCTGAAACCTCAGAGTTAAACTAGGCCCTTCCTTTCCATGACCAGTAACCAAATCCTGGTGATTATAACTCCCAAATGACTTCCAAACAGATCACTTCCAGCACAAACCTTCCCTTCTAGCCTCTCTGATACCTAAAGAAAAGTTCATAGTTATTCCAATAGTCTTCCCTAAAATTCCCCTCCAGCTAATCCTCAAGATTTTCTCCTTCTCTTTGGTTTTCAGTACTTTCATCATGAGGTGCTTCAGTGTGAGTTTCTTTGAAATGTCTGTTTGGGGTTTTCTGAGCTTCTGGGGCCTGCAAATTTCTACCTTTCACAAAACCTGGGACATTTCTTGAGTTAATTTAGTCTACTCTCTCTCTCTCTTCTCATTCTTGGATGGCAATTACTCATATTTAGACCTTTAGAAATTGTCCCACAGGTCCCTGCAGTTCGATTCATTTCGTTTGAATCTTTTTCTCTCTCTTTCACACTGGATGATTTCTATTGACCTATCTTCTAGTCGACTGCCTTTTCTTCTCTGTCATGCTGCATTATATTTCTATTACTGAGAGACAAATTGCCACAGATTTAGCAGCTTAAAAGAACACACATTTACCATCACTCTTTTTGTGGGTCAGGAGTCCAAGTAGAGAAGAATCCACTTCCAAGTGTGCTCAGGTTGTTGGCAGAATGTCTTCCCCTGCGGCTACAGGCTGAGGACTCTGACTTACTAATGACCAGGACTGGCAGCCACCTGCAGGTCCTGGAGGCTTCCCACAGCTCCCTGCCCCCTGGCCTTCTCTGTAGGCACTCACTACATGACATTTTACTTCCTCAAGGCCAGCAGGAGACTATGGGTCTCTCTCTCTCCTCACAAAAGGGCCCAGCCTCTCTTTTGGAGTTTTTATCTGATTCAATTGGGTCCACAAAATGTTCTCCCTTTTGATTAATTAAAAATCAACTAATTTGGAACCTTAATAACAATGTAAAATACCCTCCCCTTTGTTATAGCTGCTTTAATGTAAGTATATGGTCATTCTAACTTCTAGGTCATCTTGGTGTTGACATCTGTTAATTATCTTTCTCTTGAAATTGAACTACTTTTGGGGGGGGGGATTCTTGAGATTTGTTGAATAATTTTGGTTTATACTATGGACACTGTCAAGGTCTTATTGTGGAAACTCTGGATTTTCTTATAACTGCTCCAGAGTGTTAATGTTTTTGATTTAACAAGTACTCAACTCATTTAGACTCAAATGGAAAACTCTCACACTTGGGTGAGTGGCAGCTGGGTTTTGAGGTTCTTGAAGCCTTGGGTACAGGCTGCTTCCAGTTTTCCCCAGGCCCATGTGTTTCTGCAGTCAGTGGACAGTTGGGCCGAATTATTTTCCCACTTTTTGGCTTCCCCCCATTCAAGGTTTTCTCCTCACTCTCTAGCAGCCTTGGTGGCCTGAGCTCTTTCCCCTGCTACCTAGGGCCAGGAAGACGACGGGCTACCCCTGCGCTGAAATGACTGCAACTGCCATCCAGCACAGCCACCAAACAACGGGGAGTTCACTCTGAAGGCTGCTTGCTCCAAGTTTTGATTCCCCTCCAAAATCTGCCTGCCTTTGTTCAGTCTCCAGAAGTAGTTCTTTTTGTGTTTTGCTTAGAATTTATAGCTATTATTCACAGAAGGATGGGTCTGCTAGGCATATACCCTGAGCAATGACTTCTGTGCCTTGACTCAGTCGCTATGACCTCTGTCACTCAGGTGCTCTGCGGCCAGGTCCACACTGCTCCCCGCTGGCATCCTCCGTCTCCTCCAGACTGTCTTTCCAACTACACCGCAGGGATCTCTCCAGGATGCAGCTGGGATCCTGGGAGCCTTCTGTAGGCAAGGATAGCCCATCACATACAGGTGGATCTCCTCAGATGGACTGCCGGGTTCTTCAGAACACAGTTCCTCCAAACTGTGGTGTGCTGGAGCTGGCTTGAGCTCATTTGTGAAAAAGCACTGAACAGTCAGGAATTTTGTGGTCTGGTTGTTCAATCACTGGTAGCTTGAGATCAGCTATGGTGGGGGCATTCGCCCCACCAAAGTTAGCCAGCCCTCCATATTTGGACTTCCCCAACACCAGCCAAGAGCCTATTACCAACACACATCTCTTCAGTGGGGCACACAGTTTTTATGCCTGAGTTACTATGAACAAAATCCAAATCCCCCTGAACATGACATGCTACCAATATATCTACATCTCCCTGGTTCTGTGTCATGTCCTTCCTCCACTACTGTTCCCCAGGCCAACTTCTACTCAACCTTCAAACCCAGCCTCCATGGAAAGTCAACTTTGACCTCTTCAAGTATTTAGTTTCTCCTGCCTTTGTGTTATCACAGCCTCAAGACAGCATTAAAGCTGCTTAGCACAGAACACAAGGGCTCCTAGCTACTTTCCTGTCCTGAGGATTCACACATGTCCTCTCTACTACAGTCAAATCGGTCCAGCTGTCCTACTAGGCCCTGCTGTGTCCTCCCTCTGAAGCTTTCACACAAGCTGACTCCTTTATCTGGAACACCAGTACCCCCACCCTCACTTCATCGGCCTAACTCTTCCTTAAACTTCCACACAAATATCCCCTCCACCGGTAAGCCAGATTCTCATCCTCAGGTTAGACTTGGAAACATTTTCTTTGCACTCCCATCCAGACCTTGGCCATATCCAGAAGCAATGGACTGTACTTCCTGATTCTCTCACTTTTCTTCCTTATGGTTAGTATTTTAATTCAGTTACCCGTCATTTCCCCCTGTTTTGAATTACTGCAATAATGTCCTGATAGATACTGATCATGTCCATAAAAATCTGTTTACTTTTCTGACTCCCTCATTAGACAGTAAGTTCTTTACAAAAAAAAATGAACATATTTAATTACACACAAGAGGTCACAATAAATTAACATCTGTGGATTAAAACTGAATGGGAGGCTGGGAGACTAAATCAGCAGCTAGATGGAATTAATGGCAGACAAGAAGGCTTGTGAGTGACTGAGTCAGGCCTTGGATGCCAGAAAATTTGGATATTTAATAGATGATGGGGAGGTTATGAAGATTTTTGGACAGGAAATTATAATAATTAAAGCATTATTCAGGGAAGTTCCCTGTGATGTAGTCTGCAAGATAGACTGGAGTGGGGCAAAGCTGTAACTAAGAGACTATTTGAGAGAAACTTGCAGTCGTTCGTAAGAGAATTAAGATAACCACTACTGATAAGTCACTGCCCTTGCCACTCTTCCAGTTAGTGTTTGAAATTCCCTGTAGTCTATGCTAATTTTTTTCAGTGTTTTTACTTAATTTCTTTCTGCTTTAATAATCTATATCCCTTATTTTAAAAAGGTGAGACCTACATAAAAATGTAATAAACTGGAAAAATATCATCTTAACCTACCACTCAGATGCAACCACTGGCAACATTTTGATATATATCCTTCCAGCATTTTCTATGCATTTGTTCTTATATTGCTAAGATCATACTATAAAGCTGTGATAAACATCTTTGGTATATAAGCTTTTGTTTCAATTTAGATTATTTCCTGAGAGTAGGTTACTAGTAGGGGATTTATTAAATCAAAGGTTGTAACTATTTTGATAGCTTTTGTGCTTATTAAATTGCTTTCTAGAAAGGAAGAATTAATCCATTTGCATCTTCTAAATGAACTTTAACATGCACGCCACGTGCCATGTAACAGAGGCAAATACCTGAAAATTTATCACTTTAAACAGTTTTGCCAACATAGAGTATTTCTTTATCTCCCCAACTCAGCTTTTAAATTTTTAAAACTGTGACTGTAACAATAAGGAATGTGCTCTTTCTTTATGACATATATATACATATGCATTATGTAAATGGATATGGAAAGAGTCAAGTGAATGAGAATTACAGTCTAGTTAATGAAACTGACAACTGGCTGGACTCACCATAAGAGAGGTAGATACTCAAAAACCTGTTACTATCCCTTTAGACAAGAAGAAACGTGATCAGATCTCACTTTAAAATAATTTTATATACAGGGAACTGGAGAACTTTCTATCTATACACGCCCAGGAGAAGTAAAATAAACATATCTTACTGTTATGTGGTGAGTACAGGTTGGTCATATGTGTTAGATTTAAACTATTACCTGTCACTTCTTAATTTCTGAGACATTTTTCCAAGTTTTCAAATGACAGAAATACTACTTAGGTCAGACTGAAACAACTGGCCATCAACTGAGTTTTGTCAACAGAGAGGCCTTCAAGCAAGACTGGCAAACTATGGCTTGTGGCCAAATGGGGCACACTGCCTATTTTTGTACAGCCTGTGAGCTAAAATGTTTTTTACATTTTTAAATGGTCAAAAAAGAAAAATACTATTTTGTGATGTGTGAAAGTTACTGAAATTCAAATTTCATAGTCTATAAATAAAGTTTTATTGGAACACAGCCACATCTTTCATTACGGCTGCTTTTGCGCAGAGAGGAATAGCTGCGAGAGAGACAGGAAGGCCCCAAAAGACCTAAATACGGACTATGTGGCCCTACACAGAAAAAGTTTGCCAGTCTCTGTCATGGAGTAATAAGCGATTATCTATTTTCTTCACTAAATCTGACTATTTTAATGAGTATGTCCCAGATGCTCTGCTGCTCTTCAAAATTCTTACCTTGTTACATTTTGCATTTTAAAATATCTGCCATTTTTTCTATTATGTCCCTTTTGGAGCAAAATTTTATTAACTTCTATAGCTCTGTCTAGAGCCCATTTTCACCTTGCTAGATGGTTTGATTACTGAAATTAAGATACTGGTAGTCGAAATTCTGCAATTCTAAAAAACACATCATCTATAAACTGTGCATGTTTTGAGGATAAAAGTGCATGTAATTCCTTACATACAAGGTAGAGGCATTCCTATTTCAAGTTTAATTAGCCAACAGTGCTCTCTATCAACCAGGAGAGGAAGTCAACTTGAACAGCCTATACAGGCATCCTACTGGCTGATGGAAGTGTCCCTATATTCAGTTTGGCTTCCTTGACCCTATTCTGCACCTACTACCCATATTCTGGGGAAAGATACCATCAACTCACACCTATAGTCCTTAGAGTCAACTTCCTACAATATGAAGCACTTCTTTGAAGACCAGTTGCTTGCTGGTTATTCTCATCCAACTGGATCCGAAGTCTGAACTGGGATATCTAAGGGCCTCTGTGATGACATTTATGATTGTGCAGCCGAGTATGTTCAACTGTTCCCTGGGAATTAGTTTTGTTCTTCCTTTGTTTGTTTAGGCAAGCAACGTTTGCGGGATATCCAGCATTTTAAATGATTCTGCCTCAGAGCATGTGTTAGAAACTATAAGGAGAGTTTACAACCTTTCGATTTTAAAATCGGCTTTGGATTTCTGGAATTGGTGTGTCCATGTTTCTTCCCATCCTGTTGAGACTTACTGTTGTTAGCAACCTCCTGTGTGGTTCTAAGATCTGCTGACCTCTTTGAAACCTTTCCAGCTGTCATTGCCACTTTCTTGATCTCTGCAATATAAGCTACATTGTTTAGTGGAGTTAAGTTCTATGACCTCTGGAAATCCTCCCTGAGACTATGAATTGACTAACACCCAAGGTAGCATAAACATGCAGACACAAATGTTCCTAAAACTGCAGCCTGCTGGGCAATGCAGGATATGACGTGGAGTCTGGAAAAAGCAACAGTTTGCTCACTTGCAAGTCTATGACTACCTCCAGGTGCAGTCTGAAGTTAAGCGGCTAGGTTTTCTGGGCCTCAGATATAACCTCTCATTAGAACAGAAGAGAATTCACAATTGTGGATGTAAGGAATTCCATGAAGACCCTCTGGGCCCATTAAGACTTCTGGCTTCAGAGGGTCCTAAAACACACTTCCTTCAACCTATAGAGTTTTGTAAAGAGACACCATTTTTTTTTCTTAAACAAAGTTGATCTAAGTTTTAGCTTGAAGATTATAATGCTTACAGCTCATTAAAATTTGTATCGAGAGAATGCAGTTGCAAATTGAAAAGGAAAAAGAAAAGTTTAATAGATATCTGTCTTGTGTCCAGTTTGTCACAAAAAGGTTCTTATTATTTTTGGTAATAAAGTTAAGACTCTGCAAGGGATTTACTTGGACTAAGAATTCCACATTGGTCTGGCTTTAAACGTGGAGTATCAGACTAGCGATTCTCAGCCTATCTTTTGAAACCTTACAGCTTTGCTATTCTAACAGACAAACCATGTAGCCCAAACCGAGGAGAGCTGGACAATGCCGTAGAAATGACACTCTATTGAGAATCAAAAGATATGGATTTCAGTCCCAACTTTACCACCATCTCAACCTAACATTCCCGTTTGTCTCCTTAGTTATAACACGCATAACAACACAAACCGCACATGGATATTGTGAAAACAAAACTAGTAACAAATACAAAAAGACCTTGAAAATGAGCAAAAGAGTAAAATATGCAGGTGTCATGCTGGTAGTGGTCAGCCATGCTTCTTTCCTGTTCCTTTCCTTGCCACCCAGATACTGCATGTCTATAACATGAAGACTCCTATTTCTCCTCTGAGCCAGTTGCTCTTAAGATCACCCTTCTCATCCTGGCTCCAGTATCTGGAAATCTTTTTTTTTTTTAAGATTTTATTTATTTGAGAAAGAGAGTGCTCGAGTGAGAGAGTACAAGCAGGGGAAGCGGCAGGCAGAGGGAGAAGCAGACTCCCTGCAGAGCAGGGAGCCCGATGTGGAACTCAATCCCAGGACCCTGAGATGGTGACCTGAGCCGAAGGCAGATGCTTAACCAACTGAGCCATGGGGGAGTCCCCAGTATCTGGGAAACTTGAGGGTCACCAAGGGCCATGGTGGTCTGTGCCTCTTAAAGAGACTGGGAGGGGAGGTAAGCTTCCTGCACTTTGCTTTCTGTGGGCGGAGGCTGGAGCGTGCGTGGGTGTGGGTGCCTTGGCCATGGGCACAGTAGAGGGCTACATGGAGCTGCGCCTTCCCAGAGGTTTCTCCCGTCCCTGAAAAATACAATTACTGTGGAAATTTTTTGAACATCTAAAAGGCTATACGACAAGTATTAACACTGGTTGTCTCTGGGTGGTTGCCATTATAGGAGTTCTGGATTTTTTGTTTTGTTTTGTTTGCTTTAATTTTTTTGCCATATGTCTGTATGTTCTCACTTCTGCAACTAGTAACACAAAAACCCAAAAGGATATTTTGAAACAAACAAACAAACAAACTGGATTTTAACTATGTTATAAGGGGCAAACAACTCAACCACTTAAGAACATGGGAATTTCTAGAGAGAAACATTAGAAAACAAGGGCATGTCATTCACTCTAAAAAGATGAGTACAACATCATCTCATCTGAAAAATTTTCCTAACAAGTTTTATCAAAAAAGGACTTATGTGGTTTTAATGTCCTGTCAGGTTTACTAGAATTAAATGAATATTCTTAAATAAGAATGTACTGTGTCTACCTTTCCAAGTTTTATTCTAGCAGTGTGGCAGTATGATGAAAAAGTGAGCAAAAAATCAGAATCTAGCTATTCTAAGGAGAACTAGCTGGGGGCGGGGGAGAAGCAAGAGGGACCCAGAGGGCATAACATATTCTGAAGCCGGTCTATAGACCAGATGGGAAAACTTGCTCTCTAATCTAATGACTTTCTTTTAATCATAAGCAGTAGTTTCCTTATTACCCAGAGTTTTAGAAATACATTATTCTTGAGATGACTTCCTAGGATTTCTTTTACTCATTTAAGACCACATCTTTGTATTTAATTCATCTTTATATTATCCCTGCAGGGCACATCCCTCTAATTATTCCCATCTAAAGTGACAGGAAAATGGAATTATACTACTTGGAAAACAGACATCCTTTGGTATGTCTTTTCTCAGTGCCCCCTTGGTCACAGATTGTGAGCTGTCCTTAGAGGGCAAGGACCGTGACTTCCCTGTCTTTGCATGTCCAGTGCCCAGGCCATGCCAGGTGCAGAGTAGGTACGTAGTAAAAATCTGAACAAATGCCTAAATAATAATAGCCAACGTGTAATGCTTACAGTATCTCGAGTGCTATTCTAGCGCCATCATACACAATAACTTGCTTAGTCCTCAGAACCCTACAAAATGCGTGTCACCATTATCCGCATTTCACAGATGAGAAAACAGACGCCCAGAGAGCAAAGCAAGGTTACAAAGCCGGGATCAAAGCTTACGAACTTGGGCTCTAGGGTCCAACCGCATCACAGCCACACCGAGCTGCCTCTGCAGCACCTGTGATAACCAGGAGACTGTTCCCGTCCAAGAGAAGCAAGGTTGTGCTGGGCTCCCACCTCGAGCCCTTCCTGGGTTTCTGTCAGAGGCAGCTACGCTGGGTGGTTCCTTGGGAGACTTAAGAAGGGAAATGACACAGGCACACAGACTCGGAATCAACGAAGCCCCAAGGTTCACAATTGCTGTGTTTGTAAGGCTGTTTCTCAAATACCTGTGGGGATTTGTGGGAGCGCCAGCTGTACTGGTGACTGTGGAGACTCGCCAGCAGAATATTTTCATCAGTATCCACCTGGCCAAACCGCAGCGTCTCCTGTGTGTCATTACAGATCACAAAATGGCTGAAGACCAACTCCTCTACCTCAGGGCATTTGTTCTGAAAGAAAAAGAATACGAAAGCCAACGTGCATCCGATTAATTGCAAGATGTTTGGCAGCTGTCTGCCCAGTGGCGATTGTTACAACACAGGAACACTAAAAGATCTGTTGTCATTAGCTCTGGTATACAAAGTATCCTTAAACTTCTAGGATAAGCACAAAAAATACCTTAAAGAGATCTTAAATGTTCCAAGAATATGTTTTGATTTATACTCCTGCAAAAGAAATCATACCCACAGAAGAGGAAAAGAACAGTGAGATCCCTCAAACTTTTAACATTTTAAAACGAATTAACATGCTACAAAGAATGCAGTACGGAGTAGTGCACGTTTCTGAGCAGAGTACTGGAGGCTAGAATTACCATGTTCCTGGCCTTCTTCGCTCGACAATCAAGACCAATTACCAAAGCCACAGTTTGTACCCTACAGAAAGTAAGGATCGTTTAGGTAATACATCCCCAGATCCCTTAAGGGGGAGGGTGGATGTGTGTGTGTGTGTAAATCTGCTCAGGGAGAGATGTAAATAAAACCATAACCTTCCCTCTATTGTTAAGAGGCTGAACACACAAAACAGACCAGCTCTGGAATCAGTGTAAGCCAAGTTGCAGTTTTCAAGAGAGATAATGTTAATTGAAAAACAGTTGTTGGTGTCTGTGTCAGCTAACAGTCTTCCATCAGCTCACGTCTTCCATTCGTCTGCTGAGGCTCAACAAATTAGTAATATGTTCCTGTGTTGAGACCTTCCTTCTCCACTTAATGGTGTCTCCATCGGTTGCTTTTATATCCAAACACCAACAAAGTAATCGAGCATTTCTGTGTTTCTTCTTCTATCACTCTGGTTAGGTTATGGCTTAAAAACTAATAAACATATCTTTTTGGTAAATGAAAAGAATAGCTGAATAGATGCTCAAGCTGAGAATGCAAGAAAAAAATCTTAATTAGCCAATCAATTTGCAGACAAGGGGAGGTCTCTGGAACTGATGCTTCTCTTGTGGCCTCTATTTCGTGGCTGTGGAGCTAAATGTCATAATGCCACACTAGGTCACTTGCCATTTTCCCAAGGGGAGGGAGAGTAAAAGGGGACACATAATTCACAAGCATAGTGATTTAAGTGAGTATGAGGCCTGAGGAGTCTAAGGACAAAGTACCTGGAATCCAGCCTTGGAACAAGACCCGATCTAGAACCTCATACAGAACAGGTGTCTTGGGGGGCAGAATCCACTCCTAGTCATGCACAAGACCCCCTAAGTAAGGTGGACAGTACTTTCTGGCTGCAGTTGATGAAGGGACCCTGAAACATCTCATTCTTCCAAATACCCCTGGGGACTCAACGTCTGTCACCCATTGATTCTCACCAACCTCCCTATTCTCACAGAGTGGAACCTTGCTTGACAGCCACACTAATCACACATACACACACACACACACACACACAAAAGGAGTCTTGGTAAGAGAGATCAAAGTAATTAGAAGCAACAATTATCTGTTGTTTACCATACTCCACGCTGTGGCTTTTAATCATGAGCTATCATTTCAAAGCTTGACTCCAGTGGGGTTGAACGTCCTGCCTGATCCAACCCCTGCTGCATTGTGAACCACTCCCCACTTGCTTGCTAAGCCCCAGCTCCTCGAGCTTTTTCCTGCTCCTCCAGCTTTTTCCTGCTCCTCCAACACCGCCCTAGCCCTCTTTCAACTCATTCAACACATCAAGCTCCTTCTTGCCTTAGTGCCTTTCCCTTGCATGGACCTCTTTTCCTTCACACTTAACTTGTTTCTACCTAGCATTCAGGTTCCTCTTTTCTTGTCATTTCCTCTGGGTAGCCTTCTGGGAGCACCTCCAGACCAGGTCATGTTCCTCCCGTTTATGCTCACCTCACACTCCTACTAGTTTGATTCTGGGTTCACTCTTGTCTCCATCACTAGAGTCTATAGCTGCAAGAGGGCAGGAACTGGGTCTGTGTTTTTTTACCAGTTTATGTCTAGTACTCAGCATAATGCCTGACACGTAGGTACTCGGTAAACACTTATGAAGCAAATACATGAGTAAATTTAATTTTTAAAATTATAAGTGAATGCATGCTCACAGTAGAAAAATTAGAAAATATAGGAAGTAGGGATTTTTTTTTAAGTCTCTAATTTTGCATGCAAATAACTGCTGTTAATATTTTGGTGGATTTTCTTCTAGCAATTTGTATCTCTTCAGAGTATCCTGCCTGTTTCTATTCCAGTCTATCCTATCTAATGCTGTCTTATATGTCTTACCTATTTAAAGGTTTATAAACCTTTAATCAAACTGGAGTCCAGTGTATAATTATTTTGAAGAGATTTTTCCATTTGCCCTTATATAATCAACATAAACTGCTCTCATAAACATTTTTCTCTCCTTTAGGTCCCAGAGTGCAAACATGAAGAAAGGGATATGATTCCAAATTCTCAGTTAGATGTCCTGAGACTAAAATTCAGTTTTCTTAATGAGTTGGGATCAATCTTCTGGTAACACGGAGGTTAAGTTACCAGAAGGGGTTTGAGTAGGAAAAAAAAAAATGCATATTACTTTCCTCATCTCCAAAAACTGACCTTTAATAAATGATGAGTGTTTTAGAAAAATGTAAATGAAAGAACACAACGGGGTTGTTTACATTTTTTTAAAGAATACTCAAAGTCCTCAGAGAACTGTTTCTTTACTGTTCCTTCATCTGTGGAGTTCATTATAACCGTAATAAGTTTAAGCATTTCTTGGAGTGTCTTAAATTCTGGTGTATTTTTAATAAGACAGTCATATACATTTTATATGACATCATATAGTCTAAGTCTCAGGATGCTCATTCAGATTTGTAATTAAAAGATGGCTTATCTACATTTAAGATTCGTGCTGGAGTGTTGTACAGGCATTTGCAATTAAACAGAGACAGACATTATTCTGGTGTAAGATAAGACACATGAGCAAGACCTTCATTTTTAAATAAAAATCCCCTTTACATGTCATTTTGTCCAAATGTGGGGATATGGTATTGAAATATAAAGCAAGTTGCAAGTGGCATTTTGTGTCCTCAATCTAGTTTCACAAAACATTAATCATGTGCCAAGGAGAAAAAAAAAAATCACAGCCAGAGAAATCAGACACTGATGAAGGCTTCTGTTAATCTTGAGCTTGTGACCTAAAGGTGAAAGGCCAAATCGTTTCATTCTTCAACTGTCTGGTCCATCTACACTGGATACAAATGACTTGTCTCAGATAGGAATCCAATAAAAGTATGCAGAGAACTTGAATAACTTGTCTTGCTTATTAAATTCATATTTCTCATCAGCAATAATTAGACTGCATATGAGACTACACACAAATAGCCTCCAACTTTGGGAAACTAATCTTCCCCACTAAGGGAATAAACCACATTCAGAACATCTTAGAAACAATGAACTTAATAACCCTCTATAAACCCATTTCAATGTCAAATGTCCTGTAATTTCAAAGCAGTGCGTTTTTGTATTTACTTTAGAATGCGTAGGGTTAGATGCCTACCACATTAAAACTTGGTGGCAAGTACCCTTGACATGGGAGGAAACAAGAAAATTACAGCAACAATTACAGAAGTATATCCTCTTGTGGCTCATGTTAACATTGCCAAATCCCTGTATAAATCAGAATCAACTATTCATAGAATGTACCTGTCAGCAATATGCTACGTGACATATGGCTCTACTTAATCAAATATACAATTCCATTTAAAAAAAAAACCCAGAATATTCCTTCAAGGCACTGTGTTAGCCAGTCAGTCATTCGCACTCTGATGTGGTTTAAAACATTTAAATATTTATGCACCGTATTTTATTTATATGTATCGTTGTGTCTAAGAGAATATTTTTATCCTGGGAGGAAACTGATATTTCTGAAGGCCATTTTGCAGTAGTTGCTACACATGAGTCCTCTTAGAATGGCCCTGATACCAAGACAAAAATATTCTGGGCTTAAATGCTCTATCAATGACTCTTTTATATTTTCTAGGTTTGTTTTTTATTAAATGCATTGTTCAAAATATGACAAAAAACAGAAATTGGAGCCATGGAGGTTTTTTTCACATCACTATTCGAACCAGCTGCAAAGATTTAGATCACACTAGCTCTTATTTTACGCATGTCCTCTGCAACAAGAAAACCATGGAATGCCCTTAAAAAAGAATTTTAAAATAAAAAACAGATGTGTTATCTTCTTTCCCTTTGCTATTGTAGTGCCATGTTAGGTAATTAATTCCTTAGTCTTATATAGGTCTTCATGCATATAAAGAAAAGAGTTTATTCCCATAAAAATTCTTAGGTTAGAGAACTCCGAGTCCCCCCAGCACACCCCCCCCACCATCTCCACATGAGGTCAGCACAGGATGGGGGAGCATTTCTCCTGGGAGGCCAGCTCTGCTCAAATGTAGGTAGCGCATACGGAAGTTGGGGGGGGGGGAGTGTCCCAGCTTTAACAGCAACACAAACTTGATGGAAATACAATATTACACCGAAAATCAGTATGGAAGTGGAAATGATTTGTTCTTAAATTATGGAGTACCGTATTATCCAAACATTCTGTGAAATTATTTTCATGCTTGTGGCATGGACAGGTTCCTCATCTTAAACACACCATGCAGCACAGACTTACACTTCATCCCCTTGTTTGATATGGCTAATTTCTGGCAAGAGATGAAAGGAAGGAAATAATCAATTGAGAGTCTTTAACTGATTAAAAAATGGCAGAATGATAGTAGGGAGAAAGACTCGGTGGGCTTGCGTATTTTTTCTCGCGGATTTTCCCTTTGAAAAGATGAAGTGTTTACTATCAGCAAGGCTCACACAGGTTCTTTATTTCTGCAGTGGATGCTTAGACAACTTGATACATAACTAAGTTGAAGCTTTGGCAAAGGAAAGCCTTAATACTTGGAAAAAATTTCTGGGAATATGTTCCTTTCCACACAGATGTGGTACATTAGTCACAAAAATGTGGGCATGGTCTCCTATGCATGTGTAGAGAACCCATATTCTCCAAAGCTTTTAAAAATAACATGCATCACTGTGCTAAACAGAGAAAACCCCAAATATTATGGTGTCCATCAAATTCTTCATTCTCTCACATTTTGGTGGGTGCTTCACTTACTATTAGAAGTGATAACATAGAGCGTCTAGTAAAAGATCACACGCAGACAAACTATAAACTGTTCTAGGATGTGGGTACCTGTTGCCAAGCTTGTACTGCAGTGTTTAGAGAATGAACCACGTGTTGCCCAAAGCTGACGAAGACAGAGTCCACAATGATGGAGCAGTCAAGCAGCTTCTCCCCCGCGTCGCGGGAAATGGCCATCTGCCCGAAGATGCCGAAGGGTTTCACCACGCTTTGCATTGTGACATTTCTGCACTCGAGAAGTTTACAGTCCACCTGAGCTGAGAACCGGATCTCCTGACAGACCGGACTGTTGTTCCACTGCCGGAGATACAGGTGCGGTTCTTTGAAGGAAATAACCATGTATTCTAGTTCAGATGGCACATTTTTATCGGAAATAAATGGGTGTAGGTAACGCGGTGGAGCTGTTGGGAAAGCATCCAGGAGAAATAGCAGTTGGGATGAGCCAATATTTTACGGAAAGAAAGACATGACGTTTAAATTATTCACTTTTTAAAGCTTACCGATTTTGCGATTTGCAGTTTAATAAAATGCAAACACTCTCTTGAAGGCATTTGATCTCTTGAATTACCATTTGATATTTGCCAACAAAACAGTTTTGTTCAATCGGCATGCCTCAAACATATATTATCTAAAGTTCACATTCAGTTTCACAGACAAAAATTTGATCACAGAAGACGACAGATAAAATGAAGAGGAGGCAACTACCGAAGGAGAGTTTTATGAAATGCTCTTTATCTACCAACCAAATCTCAAAAAGAAAAACATGACTCAAAGAGAGTTAGAAAAAGCAGGTTAAATTCCATTTTTTGCTGAAAAGGCAAGATGCTTAACAGCAGCTGTGTTTAGTTTTAATCTGATTTTTAAAATCTGATTTTTTTCCTTTTTCCATTACATGTTGGGTTGAAAACCTAAGTCAAAATGTACTAACTAGGAAACATTTAGTATTGACTTTAAGGAGTAATTATTCATGTAAGACTGGCAAATTTATAAAAGACCACTTTTGGTGGTGGCAAAATTTAATAAGACTCCACCTCATCAGCTTGTAAAAATGACAATCCTTCACATTTCTGGGGAATTTGTCCATCCCTTGTAGAACGTATTCATGCTTTTGAAATCAGGTAATATCGAATACTTTTGGAATTTCACCATCATTAATGTAGTAGCTCAGGACACAGGACAGAAACAGATGTATTTCTTTTTAAAAGATCCCAATTGGAAAAACAGTAAAACCTGTGATTTTTGTAACTTCCTTGAAAATTCTTATTAGGAAGCATGCAAAATCATGTCAGCTCAATGCTACTGGTAATTTATATAATGGGTCCATATGGTGGTTCAAAAGTAAGGGGTACATCTGTTAGATGAAGTCAACTTCAGAATAATTTTGCCAGTGCTCACTGTTGGGGGAAATGAATGCCTCTTCAAAAATTTCCACCACCACATGGGTGGTAGTCAGTGGGGAAAGAGCTTTGGGTGGTAGAGTGATTAGCAATCACAGCACTTCGAAACATCACTAATACTGTAATACACAGGATGAAAACCCTTCCACGTCTTTTCACTTCATGAAAAGAAAATAAATTATCTGGGTAAAAATCGATGAACTGTGTCTCAGAGAACACTAAAGAAAAACAGTAAGTATTAAGTGGGTGTTATTCGGATGCTAAAGAAAAGAGTACCTGTGCCTAGTTGATCAAGGTGATGACAAAGATGGAACTCCAAGTGAGCAAACTGGAAGGAAATGCAAAGAGATGGGACAAACCATGGGGTGAAACAGGAGTCGACTCTGGTACAGGCAGCCAGGGCTGTTGGAGTTACCAGTTGGTCACAAGTGCTTTGAGAACCAGATTCACTTGCAGAGCTATGGGAAATAATAAAAGAAGATCAATGACCTAGATTTCCCAATAACATATAAGTGAAATGTCTTTCTATAAGTGTTTTTATTTTTTTAAAAGATTTTATTTATTTATTTGACAGACAGAGATCACAAGCAGGCAGAGAGGCAGGCAGAGAGAGAGGAGGAAGCAGACTCCCTGAGGAGCAGAGAGCCCGATGTGGGGCTCAATCCCAGGACCCCGAGACCATGACCTGAGCTGAAGGCAGAGGCTTTAACCCACTGAGCCACCCAGGCACCCCTCTATAAGGGTTTTTAAATCTAGCATCCATAACCCTATAGTTAATATATTATCATGAAATTTTCTGTATTTACTCACATAAACTAGTTGTTTTTAAAAGTTAAGTTCAAGTTGATTATTGTCTATAAGTTAGTAGCAGAAAAATTTCAAAGGATTCTTCAAACTCCAGGTCATGTTGACCTACCTCCAAACCAATTTTCTTCCATCCAAATCTCATGCAACTTACAGACAACTTGTCTTTCTATTAGTTCAAGACCAACACAATTTGGAGTATGACTCTGCTGTTCAAAAACCCAATACTTCCAGCATTACCATAAATGTTTCACTTTTTTTTACTTCTCCAGACTGTCCATATCCAGAGGGCCATGAGTTAGTCACTCCTCTTTATTGAACACCCAGTAAATGTTGTAGTAGGTGCCATAAAAGTTAGGACCACCAAGGTCCCATGGACAGTTTATACTCAGTTACACTGCATGGGCCCTCTAGTCACTTGCCCATCTGCCTACCGCCATTTGAAACAAGTAAAATCTCATTAAAAGGAATAGTGAAGGCATCTGTGGGAGGGAAGAAGTTTGTACATGGCAGCTGCTGATGTGCATGGGAGACATGCTGCCTCACTACCGGGCCTCAGTGCTAGCAGACACATGGGACCTGGGGCATGGGATGGCGAGAGGGGCATTATGGTGACGGTGGGTCATGAATAGCTGCTGCCCCATTCTCTCTCATTGTCCTCTGCCCTCTTCTTTCCAAATCAGAAATTTGTTCTAGAGCTATGGGAGCCTGGCTTCCAAGTCCATGAGGAGCCTAGAGAAGAAACATCGTGATTTACAGTATCCTAGGGGGCACTATGACAGGAAAAACTAAGGAAATAAATCTTTGGTTTTATATCACCATCTAATTGGTGATATAAAATATGTAGACCTTTAGAAACCTCATCAAACAGAACCACCACCCAGGTACAGGAAGGTTGAAAGTGCTGCCAGAGTAGAAACCCAAGAGGAATGCAGGATGGCGTGAGGTGCACGTGGGATTCTCACAGCGTGAATCTTCAGCTAAGTTTTGAAAGAGGTTGTGAAAAGCCTGGTGAAAATGAAAGCTAGGAGCATTCCAACACATGTACTGAGCCTTTAATTTTAAGAAATTTATAGTTATACGGTGGTATTTACAGCAATGTTAGTAAATCTCTAGTAACCTACAAAGAAAATAAAAAACTCTGGGGCAATTTGTTACTGACTGAATGCTATGTGCAAGGAATGCACCTAAGTATATTCTAAAGCTTCTATAAATGGAATTTATCTGTGCAGTTACAAATAACAGATTTCATTGACTAGGTAAAATTAAAACTTGTATTTATTCAAAAGAGCAAAGTGTATTAGGTGTACATGTGCTTTACACATTTTTACTACTTGCAGAAGTTGTTAGAAATAGGGTACAATGTTAGTCAAAATATTATTAAAAATCCAGACGAGAGTTCTATGAGATCAGTTTTAAAACAGTGAGTACACAATTTGAGGTGTTTAACTGAAGCATTTTTCTTGCCAACTACAATTTTTGACACTCTTGAGATGGTTTCCAAGATTTATTTTTCTATCTTGAGAGTAGCAGATAGTATAACATATATTGAAAAAGGCTGCTAAAACAGGAGTATGTGCTACATTATTTATTCATAACAAATTGATTAATTCTTTAGTTCTTCCTACATTAAATATACACATAAATTTTAAAAAATAGGCATTTTGGGGCTTATACAGTAATTCCTAACATACTCAAGTAGTTAGCAATACTCTTTCAATCTTAAAATCCTAACTAAAATGGTCATTGAGCTAAACTATATATGAAAAATTCAGACCTACTAAAAAATGAGATTCCTATCAAAATTAAAATTTCTTAATCACAAAATTAATATGGTATGTACAACCTGAATATACTTTAAATGTATTTTGAATTCAGTAAAATTATAGTATTTTGATACACAATTTGATCATTATTATGTATCATAAAGACAGCATATATATATATATATATATATGTACATATATATATATATGCCTACCTCTTACACCAGGACTAAAATGATGTAAATGTCATCATATCTCTCATCATCATAGAGCTAACCAGTCATGTATAGGAGAGAGATGACCCTGTTAGGGATACTTAGAGCAGCTATGCTGACATAATTTCCTTAATTGGGTACAATGAACCCTGATCGAGATGTCAAAAGGAAAAACATAATTTATGAGATGTGTAATCAGCAGAAATAGAGAAGAAAGTAAAAGCGGTGACTCCTTGGGGCAGCACCTCTAAAACATTAATACACAGAACTCAAGATTCAGTAGTTAGCTGAACTATCTCTAAGATCCTAATGGAAACTCAAATTCTTGGGATAGTGGAAATATTCTAAAATGTGGAAAATATGGCAAGAATTTTACACAGCCATATCTGCATTTTAGCCAAAAGGTTATCAGCTGTCCTATAGAGGGGTGACCTACAGAAGGGTACCTACTCTTTTTTAAACAAGGAGTATCTTAGTAAGTCTGTGTTTTGACTGATTAATAGACATTCCTGGGACCCAGGCATGGTCCTTGAAGATTCATACCTGATGCCATTCTGGGGCAAACCCCTATGGCAGTGCAGGAACCCAACAATCTGCGTTAATTGATGAAGGCCTGAGCTTTTCTCTGGATCCCTTTATAGTAAGAAGGGTTTTATAATACAGTAAAATACAGCAGAGATTAAGCCGAGAATAACTGGGTGAAAGAACCTAGAGAAGATACTTGCACTTCTATCTTTTATATCATAACCTTCACCAAATTGTATCATCACCTGGCTAAATCTCATTTTTTTCACCTGTAAAATGAGTACAGTAATTGAATGACTCTTTGAATATTAAAGGAGATGCTGCCTATGAACTGTTCAGCATAATATCTAATACCCATTAACAGAAAAAAATGCCACCCTGCTTTTTCTGGCTGGTAAGCAGAGTACCATACTGGTCAGGTAGTTCACAATACGTTAATTGTCAGTGATGCCTTTAGTTCCCAAGACAGGTCCTGTAACATCACACTGACATTCATCTAATTGTGGCATGGTCTCTCAATACTGGTTCACCAAACTCCCTCCTGCCTACTGCAAAAACACTGCTCTGTCCATCCTGGGAGAGAGCTGCATGGTTAAGAAGACGGGAGGATGTGAGTTTCTTGCACCAAGTTCTCTCTAGTCCTTAGAATCCTTTTTTTTTTTTTTTTTAAGATTTTATTTATTTGACTGAGAGAGACACACAGAGACAGAGGGAACACAAGCAGGGGGAGCGGGAGAGGGAGAAGCAGGCTTCCTGCTGAGCAGGGAGCCTAATGCGGGGCTTCAATCCCAAGACTCTGGGATCATACCCCGAGCTGAAGGCAGACGCTTAATGACTGAGCCACCCAGGTGCCCTAGGATCATCATTTTTAAAATGCTTTAACCCAAAGTAAAAAATTCACTTTACTGTATTCTAGGACACATATAAAATGGTGGAGGGGGGAGGTAGGTTTACTAAAAGTATAACACACGCTGACATTGTAAAAATTGTCATGAACTATATAGATAACATAAATTTACTGTTTTGCCCAAGTGCACATTCAGTGGCATTTAGGACATCCGCTCTGGTGGACAACCATCAGTGCTCCATCTCCAGAGGTTTTTCATCTTCCTGCACTCAAACTCTATTTCCCTAAACAAGAACTCCCCATTCCCCTCTCACCCAACCCCTGATGAACACACCGTTCTACTCTGTTTCTAAAAATTTGCTACTCTTGGTATCTCACACAAGTAGAATTATACATATTTGTCCTTCTCACACCAATATATTTTATTTTATTAAAAAATTTCTGGCTACAACCTGCTAATTTGATTTCATGGCTTAAAAAAATGCAACAGGCTTAAATAGGCCCTCAGGTAAAGGACTCCTTTATATCTGACTTTAAAAAGAGAGACTCTTCCACAGTTCACAGACTAAACACCATGACACAGAGACTTGTGAGTCATTTTAATATCACCAGCCTAAAACTTTAGGCGAGCCCCGAGGAAAACTGATTACTTTAGGGAATGTGTACAGGGAAAAGGGTTAGCTGGCAGAAGACCAACTCCTGGTGTTACATGGAGTTCAATCACCAACTAAAAGGAAGTAGTAAAAGGCTTCAAAAAGACACTTGGGGAAAAATACAAGCATCCCTTCTACCCAAGGTAGAAAAGGCAAAATTCATGTTTACACCGGGGTAAAGAATATTCTGGTTTACACCTGAATGGTTTATGAATGTCAAAAGATTTTTAAAAACAGTACTCAACAAATTTAGGTACATTAAAAGTAGACATCCAAGCAGCCAAATGGGAAGAAAGAATATCTGGAGGCCACAGTCATCTTCTGTAGGAGAAAGTTCAACTGGTGGAGAGAAGAGAAACACTCCAGAGACTTGATCATCTCGATGCTCTTCGCCTAATTCCTCCACTGTCTGTCTATGCAAGAATCAAGCCTTTGAAAAATGAAAAGCATCTCCTCTTTGGGAAAAAAAAAAAGCTGTTGACCACTATCTTGAAGATTACCAAATATGAGTAGATGGGGACTGCTTTTACGAGATGTTTAGGGAGTAGGAGAAAATACTTTGTTGTGGCACTTCTAAAAATGCAAGTACACCAAAAAACTCACCAGAGTTTCCATTTTCATGGTGTGAAGAAAGAGGGCCCTTCTTTTTCTAAGATGCCTTCTTCCATTAACCAGCATGTTGGGGGTGGGGATAAAAAGTCCTTTTAAGTCATTTGCTTTCATAATTTCTCATGTTGGAAGAAATGACCATGCAACACACACAACAAACCACCAAAGACTTGGTGCAGGTGAACACAGTTGACCATTATCAACTGGTAATGAAGTTAACTGAACCTATATATCAAGATCTGCAGTTATTATTATGTTACATGATAGTTGCCTATAATTTGTAGGACTTTACAAAGTCACAGACTTCTAGGATTAGACTTTGGCATGAGGGTAAGGCAGGTGGGGGCGGTGGTTGGGGTGGGGATGCAGAGAACAAAACAAATCAGATGATTGTTCTGGTCCCATCAGAAGACATCAAATTGATTCTAAACCCAGGGAACCTAGCAGAGTGGCCCAAAACCTGAGAGCTGGGCCCACCACTCTGATTGCCTTTTTCCCTTCTAGGGCCAGTTATTGGGTACGAAACTATATATTCCAAATAGAGTGTGTCGTTGCTGGCTACCTTCTGTTTGCTCCCTGGATCCACACTTTCTACCCTTCCCCATCTTCTCTGCCAACACGACTGTCTCAACAAGCTGCTCTGCCCTCTGTCTTGTTCTCTGGTTTGGCCAGCAGGAGGGGCCCATAGGAGATCAGAAGGCGAAAGGAGATGGAGGGAGGGTATGTATTCCCCAGGCTCCTTCAGGCCCAAGAACAGGATGGTTCTCCAGGATTCTTAGCCCCAGAGTACTGTACTGCCCCTTAATCCTGCCCACACTTTTGTAAATAGTCCTTTCATTAAACTCTCCACAATCTTCAAGTTTGAGTGTGCCTTCTGTTTCTTGTCAGCACCTAACTGATAAAGGGGGTTTATTTAGGCTTAAGCAATGGGTGTGGGCAAATACGTACATGATTAGATTAAAGATAAATAGCTGAAATGGATTATCTTGATCAGGGCTTAAAGGTCGTGTATCTTTTGCCTCTGGTCCAATGTGCTGCAAACCGGACAAGACTCCTAAAACATCAATACTATGGTGGAAACTAAGCTTGAAGTTACTCTACTTCAAATGCTGCCTTCAAAGAAAACACAGTCATTGCCAATCATTCCTCTTCATATGAGCAAGCAAACCACTGGTTAAAGATGGTGGAATGTACTTATTACAAATACAGAGGCACTGAATTAAAGATAATCTACCTCTAGGGGATAAACAGACGCAGGTTTAAGAGATTGGCTCTTTGGTCTCCAGTCCTTTTTTAATGAAGGCTAACTGCCCACCCTTTGGACTTAGCACCTATCCATTCCTTAGGGCCTCAGCTTAGAAATTCGTTTCTCAAAGCCAAATACCTTGTTGGTAATCGAGCCAGGACTTAAATCCAGGTCTTCTAATTTACAATTCTCCATTAAATAGTGCTTCCATTTCCTTACATATAGTGATGCCATTACCACTGAGTTGCCCTACACTGTTGCATCTTTATGCCAGTTGTGGGAAAGATGCTCTCTGCTTTTTCTTCCTCTTTTTTCTTCTTAAGATTAAGCTTCATAAGACTTGCTTTTATGAACTTTCTTCCTGGAACGTACAACAGTCTGATGCATATCCTTTTCAAACCACTGAGAATATTAATTATAAGATAATCTCTGATCATAAAGAGTCAGGTTTTTGTCTAGTTCTAAATTCCTCATGACAGAATATACTGGAGCTAACTGTAGCAGTTTTCTTTCTGCATAAAATGCTGACATATTATTGAAGCTGTGATGTTTACTTTCTAGAAACTAGATGAAATTTATTTACTACCCCTTTTGAAAAGTGTCTTAGCAGGGTCTTATGAAGTTGACTTTTAAACCAGCTCTTTAAATTTAATTTCATTAATATCAAATTCTATCTGAAAAATGGTTAATGTCAAACAAAGCAAGATCAATTGTGAAATATTAGGTAACTTGAAAAATCCCAGGTGAGGACAAAAGATCTGTGATTACAATGTCAAAAGCTTGGTGAAAAATTGCCTGAATTTGACTGTCTGCATAAATTTCCATTCCCTAAAGGTTCCACATTTCTGTAGTGCTAAGCTTACCACAAAAGTAATTTTTATGAATGTTTCAGATTCGGAGGAATTAGCCTTGTCGAAAATGCTTCTTCCAGTGCTGAAAATGCATTCTTTCATAATTAGAATCAAGAAATTATTTCTAACTTGATACTATTAATGAAACTCAGATTAAAAACATTTTTGTTACTTACAACTCTATTTTCTGAGATTTCCTGGTTTCTGACTAGGTAACCTGTGCTTGGAATAGGCAGTCTTCCAATGCATTTGCTAACTTCTCACGGGAAGGGTGTTCTTTTCATTGCTGAATTCCACATATAGGTGAAATTAAGATCCCACACCTCTACCATATTTTTACTACTTATAATCAATAGGTAATATAAAAGGAAAGCAATTATTCTTAAAGAGCCCACATGACGTGGAAATAGAACATATAAAGTATAAAAACATATTATTAATATTAAGCACACAGAATAATAACTGGAAAAGACTATGAAGCTACTGTTAAAATATTAATAGACGTTATCAGTGTGATATGATCTTGGGTGATGGCATTCTCTTTATTTCCCACTCTTCAATGAACAGATAGTATTATTAACAAAAACAGAGAAAGCATTCACAACTCTTTATAATATAAAGTAGGAATCAGAACACAAAATGATGTGCTATGATTATAACCTTGTAAAGGCATATAGTCATGGGCAAAAATAAAGGTAACACGGAAAAGAGAAAACAGCTGAGTTGCAGGATGTTACGAATGATGGATGTTTTTTCTCTTTGTTAGTGCCAGACTGTTGTTTGGGGGGAGAAAAGAATGGATTATATAAAAGGAGTAAAATAATGCTAAAGCCAGTTCACCAGGAGAACTGCAACAGGACATTGAGAGTGACAGACGGCAAGATAGGCCTGAGCCCATGGTACCCGCATTGTCATATGACCCAAGAAAACTAGCCCGCAGACTCTGATTTAGTATCTTTTTCTTGTCTTTTGTGGGAGCATGAACAGAAAGGCTTGACTAATAGGGACATGTAAATGAGAAGATGGGCTGAAGAATAGGTTACCAAAGCCAATTTTTTTTCCTACTCTAAGTTAGTAGAAGTATCAAGCAGACAAATATTGGAAACAAAGACAGTTTGGCCCTCTTTTGCCACTAACCAGGTATCCCATAGGAGATGTGGGACAGGGAGCTGTGGGGACATGATACAGAACACATGAAGTCTACAGCTCTAGGATTTATTATGGCCAAATACATTGTAGAGCTATCCAGAAATCCTTTGGTAGAAGTCATTTTGATTAGCCAAGTTTTTTTTTTTTTTTTTTATGTCAAGAGGTATTTTAAAGTTTTTAAAAAAAACACTTAAGATGGGTGTCTGGGTGGCCCAGCCAGTTAAGTATCTGCCTTTGGCTCAGGTCAGGATCCCAGGAGTCAGACAACAGGCTCCCCGCTCATCGGGGAGTCTGCTTCTCCCCCCTCCCAGCCCCCGCTTGTGCACACTCTCTCTCTGTCTCCCTCTCAAATTAATAAAATCTTTAAGAAAAAAATTAAGCCACTTAAGAAATGTTTCCAAAATTTATTTTTTTAGAAGGAGACAATACAATTTATTTAACCTTTCTCTTAATGTCCCAGGGTTATCATTAACACATATTGTTTACTGCATCATTAAGAGTCTGTTGAAGAATTAATGGTTCTTTTCTTTATGCTTTTTTGCTCAGGGTGGCTTTTTTTTTTTTTCTTCTGGTAGTTTGTTTTTTGCACTTTTTGTTTTTATACTTAAGGAATAGGTTCTTATCAGGAGGGCTCACAGGACTATATTATGCATATAATACAGGATTTTTAGTATGCAGACTTTGCTATGTCAGCTTTTGTCTCCTGTCCTAGTTCTCATCTGTGGTTCGTACAGATGCAGCTGCTAGCCAGCTGAGATATGGCTAAGCAAGGGGTCACTAGATATGAGGACTTGATTACTGTTTCCCAGCATATGTCACTATTTCATTTTTTGCCGACTTACCTTTGGTCATCAGCACCATTTTGACTGCTGTTCAGGACAATTCTCCAAAGATCTGAGGATACCAGTTTCTTCTGGTCACTTACGAGATTGATATCTGGCAACTGTAGTTCACAAACTTTGCTTTCAGACAGACTGAATTCTTGAAATGCAACAAAAACCTTCTGGAGTTCATCCCAGTATTCCAAACTACAAGGAATCTATATTAAAATAAAGATTTTAGAAGTTGCAAATACAAACTATGATACAGTTCTATATTTGTTGAAATGCAAATTAAACCATCAAAGTTATAATATGAATAAGACTTTTAGAAAGGGATGTCTGTAAAAGATAGTAGTTCCGAATTTCTTTTGTAGTTATATTCACCCTGTTTACCTACTTTATTTTAAAAGACCCATTCAAGAATATGTGAAAAAAGCCAAGAAATTTTTTAAATAAAAGAGAAAAAAATGAGGAACAAATATGTACCAGGTGTTAAGTTTATTATAAGGCTATAGCAATTAAAAGATAAGGTTTGAGTAGTGGCCTATAAATAGAAGAAACAGAACAAAAAATAGTATAAGATATAAGTACTGATAAATTTTAGTATGTAAGAAAGATACCATTTCCAACAAGTAGGGAAAGACAGGAAATGAAGCTGCAAGAACTGTCTAGCCATTTGGTAAAACCAGAGTGGGTCCCTACATCATTCCTACATGAAAGTAGATTCCCAAAGGATAAAAGCGTTAAAGGCCAGAACTGAAAGCAGAGGAGAAAAAAAATTGGTTAATATTTTTATAATAGGGCAGCTTTTTATAAGTATCGCATGAAATCCATGGGAAAAAAAAAATCCCACAAACCCACAGTGGATAAAATCAAATTGAAAAAAAAGCAAAGTAGGGTAAGATAGGTGATATTCTATGATAGTTCCAGGAGTAACTGTTGCGGTAGCGGAGAGAGCTTACAAATCCATGACAAAATGATGAATAAGCATGTAGAAAAAAATTTAAAAAGGAAGATGTTGGAAATGGTAATTAGCAATGGGCCCTGAACTTCCCTGCATGTCATTGCTAGGTATGACTAGGATGCAAGGCCCTGAAAACTGCTAACTGGGGCTAGTACTTAGGTTGTGTTTCCAGAGAACAACCCTGAGGGATGTGTGAAAGTCTCTCTCCAGGACAAAGAGAAGACTCACTCTAAAGGAGTGGGTTTGACAAGCTCCATGTTCCTTGGCTGCCCCACACCCCCACTGCACACCTACCATCCCTGAGGGCCCTTCTGCATTGCCCTTGTGGGACCTGCGGGCAAGAGGAACCAATACAAACATGATGCTCGTATTACTTGTTGTGCCTAGAGTAATAATGTTTTTTGTTTCTGACCCATGAGTCTTATGTCTTCTGCCAGCAGCCACAGAACACTAACAGGCTGATTTATTAGCTTGTATATGGTAAAATCATAGACTCTGACACTAATAGTTCTGTGAACTAATAGTTCACAGAAAAAGAAAAATAATGGGCCAGTAAGTACGAAAAGATACTCAACTTCACTAGTATGTAAATTCAAATTCAAATTCACAACAAGTGAATGCAAGTGTATATTTAGTTTAGCATTGGCTGTATTATTAAGAAATTAGAAATGACTCAGATATCCGTTAATAGGGGATTAGTTAAATATCACATGCAGATCTATAAATGGATTACTATACAACCACTAAAATGAATAAGGATTATCTATATATACTAACACAAAAGACATCCAAGGTACATCACTAATTTCAAACAAAAAGCTTTAAAATAGAACATGTGGGTTATTCCCATTTGTCTTAAAAAAAGGGGGGGGGCACCTGGGTGGCTCAGTGGGTTAAAGCCTCTGCCTTTGGCTCAGGTCATGATCCCAGGGGCCTGGGATCGAGCCCAGCATTTGGGCTCTCTACTCAGCAGGGAGCCTGCTTCCCCCCGCCCCCGCCTGCCTCTCTACCCACTTGTGATCTCTGCCTGTCAAATAAATAAGTAAAATCTTTAAAAAAAAAAAAAAAAAAGGACTGTCCTCGGGTGTGTCTTTTCTTTCGGAAGCATTCCCTAATTACCATCCTCAGAGCTGATTGTTGCCTCTTTCATGTCACTTCTATATCTAATACACTCCTCTATCATAAAACTCATCACACTTTGTAATTCCCTATAACACGTTTGTCTCCTTTAGTCGACTCTGAGATCCTTGTACAAAAATGACACATTATGTAAAAAATTTTTTCTTAGCATCTAAATAGTTTTTGGACATACTAGGATCTTAACAGAAGTTTCCCAAATGAATAGATTTCTCCTTTTCTTTTCTAAATAATGATTCCTAATCTTTCAGTGGGAATAAATGTTACCTCTCCACCCATAATAGTTTCTTTTCTTTAAAGAGGGACTTGAGCATCGGTGTGTGGAGAGATGCTTACTGGGAAAAAGGGGGAACAAAATGGATATGAGTAAGAGACAGGAGGATGCAATAGAAGAGTGTGTTCTCTTTAGTGATGAGGACAAGTAACACATTCATAGTAATCCACTTTTACCCACCATTTCTTGAAATTCTCTCTCCCTTCATGCCTTCCATGACACACATTTCTCTAACTTTCCCTTCTCTGGGTCCTATATTCTCTCTCAGCCTAAAATACCTGCATACCCCTCCATTTCTTATTGTCTCATATTTAAATCCTTCCCATCTATCAAGGTCCAAATGAAATACCACCTTATCTTGAGCCTTTTCACCTCCCCAGATGGAGAAGTGCTCTCTTTTTTTTCTGAACTCCAATAGTTTTTTAAAAGGGAATCTGTTTCATAGCTCTTATGTCTGTATACCTCATGTTATAGTTATTTCTATACATGACATCTTCCCTGGTAGGCACATTCCTTGAGGGAATGATTTCCATTTGGCTGAGCTTTGGATTTTCATAGCACCTGGCAAAGTGTATACAGTGAATGTTCAAAAAGAAAGTTGCTGAATGAATAATTCATGAATGAATGAATGAAGGAAGGAATATACACAAACTGGGTGATTCAGTCCTTCTCTGGCACATTAAAAATTCTCCACAAAGAACTACAGAAGATGAAAGCATGAACTTTGGAGTCAAACCTAACAGGATTCAATTCCTAGCTCCATTAGCTATGAGTTCTTGGGCAAATCAATTTCTCCAACACCACTTTCTTTATTTCTAAAAAGGAAAGAGTAACAACTATCTCAGGAATTGTGAGAATCAAAAGAGACAAAGCATCTCATATAATACCACATAGTAAAAGCTTAAAAAATGTTAGCCATTAATTATTTATCCTTCTCATGCTCAAAGAACACTTCTGAAACTTGGGCATCTTTACCAAGAGCTGTGAGTTTGTGATAAACAGTCTTACTTGCCAGATTTCTTAATGATGGGTTGGGCTTGTAAGAAGAAAATAATAAGCCTTGAACCTGGATAGGCAGGAACACTGTAATCATAGTTCAATACAGTTTTCTGCTACATGTCTATTAAAACGTGGCCCTCCATGTTGGCTATGACTTGAGAGATAAAGGACTATCTCATTGCTTATCTCCCCTCTGGACTGCCAGTGACTGCGAATGAGTCAGTCCTTTGGTTTAGGTTTAGTCATAACCTCTGGTGGTTATGACTTACCCAACCAGAGGTGGGTAAGATGTGGAAGAGGGCAAATGAGTTTAGAAAAAGCATATTTAAAAACCTATTGTTCTTTGGTAATGCAAACAATACAATGTAAAGTTCAAAATTATCTTCTTGGTAGGGAGGTTACACAGAAAGTACAGTGAAAAGAAAAGACTTGTTTCTGGTATTGTCTCCAGAAGTTCTCCATTAAAATTAATATATAATAGCTTATGAAAATTGGCTGTCACATTGGAAAGCAGAGTGGGGCTTTAAGGAAAAAAAATCTAGTAAGTTTTGATGTGCAAGGCGAGGGTTGGAATAGGTCCATAATATAAGGCAATCCAAGCTGGGAACCATTGTGGGAAGCCATGAGGCAGTTTAAGGGCAATGAAAGTGGACTGTACCAACACTGGCACTTAGGGGAGGAGGAGTTATGAAGAGTTCAAAAAGAGAGACTTGGAAGAGAGCCAAAGACAAACTTTATTTAGTTCACAACTTTGTGTGAGGCTGGCTCTGTGGTTACATACTTCAATTTGAACATTACAGACAACTCTGAAAATTCAGAAAACAATAGAAAACTACTAGAGAAATAAATCTCCAAATATCTCAGCTATGTGTTTGTTAGGATTTGCCTTTGTACACCCTATTTTTCTTGGTTAACAAAGGGGTATTAATAAATTCATTCCAAATAAACTCTGTTGAAAAAAATCGTACTAAATTGGATGTCTGTAAGTACATTTGCTAAAGCATATTTGATCCCTTCCCTCATTACAAGGATGTATTTGTCTTCAAAACTTCTGATGGAAAGATAAAATAAGCGTAACTAGTATTTTAAAGGTAATTTTGGTCAATTATCCATTCAGATACACAATGAGTCATAAATTTATAAACCATACAGATAGAATCTTTGTGTTTTATTTCTCCATCATAAAATGTCTTTCTGGTATGGCACTCCCATAGGATGAAATCCTTAAGTCATGGCTCTACAATTTGAGCAATTTTTAATGAATCTGAGCCCCAGTTCTCTCATTTGTGAAATGCAGGTAACAAAAGCTATTGTTTTTAGGCCATGTTAAGGATTTTTGACTTTACCTTCACATCAGTGGGATATCTTTGAAGGGTTTTAAGCAAAGAAGTAATGGGTCAAATGTATGTTTATTTTCAAAGCTTCTGGATGCTGTATAGAGAATGGATGAAAAAGGGGCAAGCCTGGATGTGAAAGGACAAGGCAGGAAGTGAGTACAGTGGTCTATACCTAGAGTATGGTTGGTGGCAGCAGAGTGATGTGTGGGAGATTCTTGGGACATAAAACTTTATCACCTGACTAGATACAAGGAGAGGGAGATGTCAAGGTTGACTCCCAGGTTTGCGGCCCGAGCAACTGAGTGAGTGCTGAGGTCATTTACAAAGTTGGGTAAGACTCATCTCTCCCACAGGGGAGTAGGTTTGTGGTATACGTGGGGTAGAGGAGGGGAGATCATGAGTTCATTTTTAGGCAAGCTGAGTTAGAAGCAGCAATGAGTTATTCAAGTGGAAATCTGCAGTAAGGAGTTGGCTATTCTGAAGAGTAGAAGAGGGAGTTAATGTGTTGATACGTGGCTCTAGGTTTGCCCAGCCTTAGCCTTTTGTCTGGAGAGTATAATGGAAAGACAGAGCATCAGAGTTCAGGTATTTATTTGCAAGAGGGTGTTTTAAATGATGGATTAAGAATATAAACTGGTTAAAAGGGGATAAGAAAACAGAGTGAGCTGATGGACAGGGAGAAAGAAGGGATAGGTTTCTATGTGATTTTTACAGGTTTATATATAGTTTAACAAATGACCATAGGGGAGCCTGCTGAGTGAGCAGGCTGGAGAGACAGACCACAAGTGAGATGAGATGCTGGAATGAGTGACTGAGGAGGCAGAAGAGCTTGGGATGACTGCAAGGTCCAGGGCTTGTTGTTGGCTGGATCATTTGCAAGGATGTTGATGTCAGTTAGGGTTGGGCTAAATGGGCGATGGGTACTGAGGGGGCACTTGTAATGAGCACTGGGTGTTGTATGTAAGTGATGAATCACTAAATTCTATTCCTGAAACTAATATTACACTATATGTTAACTAACTAGAATTTAAATAAAAAATTGAAAGAAAGAAAAAAGAAGCCATGGGCCAGAGACTTCTGAGAATTTGGAAAAGTGATGAAAAAGTTAGTAGGTGACAACAACAAAGAGAGGTGGGGAGGACAATTAATTAGATGGAATGAGTCTCAAAGGAACAGGGAGATTTTATAGGAGGGTAGAAGAGCAAAGGCAAGTGGCATCGGTGAACAAGAATATCTTATTTCCTGACCTTGAGGTAAAAAGAGAAGTGAGGGAATGAAGTCTCTACCTCAATGTCTCTACCTACAATGGTGCACAGAGTCCCAGGGGACAGCAAGGCTTTTGTCTAAGGTAAAGGGGCAGGGGAAATGCTTAAAGAAGAGATCGAGGTTTAGAGGAGTTCACAAATCAAGTGTTCCAGAGGGCTCAGTGGAAGGGTTTGGGAGGTAGAAGAAAGAAGGTCGGTTGAGAGGAGGAAAAAGGGATGTGAATCAGTGTCTATCCACACAAGAGGGGATAATTCTCTGGGGTATCTGAGTGACTCAGTTGGTTAAGCATCTGCCTTCAGTTCAGGTCATAACTGCAGAGTTCTGGGATGAAGCCCCATATTGGTCTTCCCACTCAGGGCAGAATCTGCTTCTCCCTTCCCCTCTGCCCCTCCTCCTACTCATGTGCACACTCTCCTTCTCCCTCTTTGTCAAATAAATAAATTTTAAAAATCATTTATTTATTTAAAAGGAGGGGGGTAAATCTCCAGTTCAGGTAGTGACTAGGAGAGAGGGAAGAGAGCCATGTGTTGGAACTGAGTCCTGGATTTAGGAGGGTTAGAGACCATGGTTGCGGTTCTAAAAGTTACGCTACTATTCCCTCCTGAGGTCTGGCTTGCATTGTGTGTGTTCTCTGAGAGGGATTCTTAAAGAACCCCAGCTATTTCTCCAGTGAATTCATAGCACAAAGTCTGATATCTGGTATATGCTTAATAAAGTTTTTAAACTAATGAATGTAGTTAGGTGCTGAAAAGTTAACACTTTTACCTTTCTAAACAGTCTCTATTCTACAAAGATCTTGTTTTATATATACTGAGCCCTTCCATTTAATTCTGCAATCACATCCACTTTTAACAAACTTTTCAGTATATGTGCTGCCGAAGTGAGCACTTTAACAAACTTTTCAATAGCTCACTAATCTTCCTTTGCCTTTAAGTTAGGAACTTACATTGCCCAGCTAATCTCTAGGTTAGTAGTAACACAATTAATTAACAATTGAGTGCAGTCATATTGTGCTTCATATGGTACCAATTAATTATTCTCAAGGAATAACTCTGGGCTCTGTTTTGTGTGATCTATTTAAATAACTTTATTATGTGCTTTTAGGTCTGAAAGAGATGATGTGAATGATCTTTAGTTACATATCTATAACTGAGGATTTATTATTAATGCCTGCGCTGAATAACTTGAAGGAAAGAGGACTATTCCAAGGAAGTTTGGTTGCCAAAAAATAGTTTAGAAAGCTTGGATATCTAATACTGAGTCATGGGAAGTGGGAACAAGTAAATTGGTTTCACTGGAAAACATTCCGCATGTAACACATGGTACATTTCAAATGACTGTCAAGATTATATATTTTTTATAACATTTTGTTTTCCTATCCATTATTTGACAGAATCTAAAAAATTAGCCAGCCATACATAATAAACTGTACTCTAAGCATCTGTGGTCTTTGCATATGAATATATTTTAGGTTGCATATCTGCCAGTTGGTAAGAGCACATGTATTTTTGCATTTAAAATGTTATTCCACAATTTGTTTCCATTTGATGGCTAATTTGGGAAGATTTGCATGTGTGTTGGCTATTTAAAAATATTTCTGGTACAAAGAATATTTTGGCACTTAATTTGTTTTTATTACTTAATAGCACTGCCAAGACTATTAGCAAGGTTGCAAGCACCCATCTGTCCTCATAGATAAATCGCTCTGGTTTCTTTGTGCAGGGACTGCTAAAGCTGGGCCACTGCCCCTTTGCCCACTCAGTCATAATAAGCAACCTAGGAAAAGGATACCGAGAAAGTGTCTTCCCTGTATTTATGTGTATAAAAAAGAGTCGGTAGGGAGGAGGAGATCTAGTAAGTGATGTATTCCATCAGTCTTGCTTAAACTGTCTTTTAGCTTGAATTAGACAAAATAGAGGCAGAGTAGCTACATAGGGCTGGTTAGTGAGTATAAAACTGGAACTTTCGTTCAGGACTAGTTATTAAAAGCCTGGTTGTAGCAGAGGACACCACTTTTATTACTCCTCCCACCACATTTCCAGATTTCTCAGGATGCCAAGTCAACAGGTGAGTAGGGGGAAGAACAGCTGCTTTTTTTTTTACCATCACCTTTGTTTAATAATAATACTCATGGCCGCTGTGGTAGAAGAGACTACCTTGTGAATAGCCCCTTACAATTTACAAAGATTTTTCTTATACACAATCTTAGTGAGGAAAGTATTACTGTTCTTTTACAGATAAGTTAACTATGGCTCAGAGAAGTCAGGTATCATGTTCAAGAACACACATTTAATAAATAAGATAGACCTATTGGCTATAAATCTTGTGCTCTTCAACTCATTATCCTTAAAGAAGAAAAACACACCTAATAATGTGTCACTTGCAATTTCCATGTTCCCATTTCTTTAAAGTGGATTCTTGGGAAGAAATTTGAATGTGGGATCAATTTTGATCTTTATCATTTATCCCAGTCTTTTTAGTTACTTAATTGGGCAAATGTTTTCTCTTTTTTTTTCTCTCAGCACTTTGAATATGTTATTTCTCTCCCTCTGGCCTGCATGGTTGCTGATGAGAAATCAGTTGTTGATCTTATCGATCATCCATATATATATGATGAGTTAAAACGTTGTCTTTTGACAGTTTGATTGGGTTTGGTGTGGAAATCTGAGTTTATTCTACTTGAAGTTCACTTAGCTGTTGGATGTGTACAGTAAGTTTTCATCAAATCTGGGAAGTGTTCAGTCATTATTTCTTCAAATATTCTTTCTCTCTCTTTCCTTTCCTTCTAGGATTCCCATCATGCATAGCTTGATTCACTTGATTGTATTCCACAGGTCTCTGAGGCTCTGTTCATTTGTCTTAATTCTTTTTCTTTCTGTTCTTCAGACTCAATAATCTCAACAAACCTATCTTTAAGCTTACTAATTCTTTCTTCCCTGCTCAAATCTGCTGTTGAGACCCTCTAGTAAATTTTTCATTTCAATTACTATACCTTTTAACTCTGGGATTTCTATATGATTCTTTTTTCTTTATAATATCTATCTCTTTATTAATATATTTGGTACAAAGTCATTCTCATATTTCCCTTTAGTCGCTTAAACATAGTTTTCTTTAGATTCTTGAACATACTTAAAATAGGTGGCTAAAGTTTTGTCTAGCAAGGTCAATATTTGGGCTTCTGAAGGACATATTCTTTTGATTGCTTTTCCCATCTATGGGCCATACTTTGTTTCTTTGCATATCACATATTTTTTTGTTGAAAACTAGTCATTTAAAATGGTACAAAATTTTATTATGTTAATGAGTATTAACTCTATTACTATTGTACTGTTAATAAACAGTGTCAGCTGTGGAAATCAGATTCTCTCTCTTGCCCAAGGCTTCTTGTCATTGCTATTTGTTGCAACTGTTGTTTGTGTCTAGTAACATTTATGAACCAGTTCTAAAAAGTATGTATTCTTTATTGTATGGCCAATTAAGTCTCTAGTTGGTGAGCTTAGTGGTCAGGTAATGATTACAGATTTCCTTCATAGTCTAGAACCAATAAGCCCTCATGTCTGCTGAGATGCTCTGTGTGCTGTTGAGACATGCTTTCAACTCTGTCTTAGCCCTCCCTTCCTGCTGATGCAGAGCCTTAAGGTTAGCCAGGGGTGAGAGTGTAGGGCCTTCTCAGGTCAGTGCTGTGCATGCGCAGAGCCTGGGGCAAGAACACAGCCCTAAGCATCCATACGCTGTTGTGGTTTCCCAGGTATCTGCTGGAGCTTTTCAAAGCTTCTGTAAACATCTTATCCTGCAGCTTTTTCTTTTAAACTTTTTGGTTAGCTTAAAAGTTTATCTGTTATCCACTGCCTTAAGCAGCCTTAAAATTAATCAATTTCCTCAAATACCCCTGGGGTGGGGTGGAGCAGAGACTTTTCACACTGGAATATTCCTAGTTGATAACTTTTGAAAGAGTAATTGTAGTGAAACTCTTATTTTGTAATAGACAGTTATTTTACCTCATTAACCATTAAGAGTATACACTCCATTATAACAATATCAAAGCGGTATTAACACTAAATATATTCTGCAGGGGGGATGCATTGGAAAGATTAGAGATAGATAGGTTACGGAGTTTTTAATTGATGACTGTAAGAGAGTAGGTAAATAAATAGTTAAAATAAAGAAAGGTCTGAGCATGAAATAGTTGATTGAGGGGTGACTGGAAGAGACAACGTATATGTAGAAATTGGTATAAATGGACAATAAAATCATTAAAACCTGATAAGCTAAGAGAAACCCCAGCACTGCCTTAATACAATACAGAAGAGGTTTCTGTTTATAATTATGATTGGACATAACAGTGCTAAATATGAAGAACATTTCTTATAATCAGCTATTCATAATAACAACAGGAGAAACATTCATTACTCAGAACAAATGCAACTGAGTAGAGATACTTTCCAATAGTTATTAAATCATTTTCAGTAGTTATTAAAAAATGTATTCTGGGGGTACCTGGACTCAGATGGTTGGGCATCTGCCTTCAGCTCAGGTCATGATCTCCAGGTCCTGGGATTGAGCCTCATGGCAGACTCCCAGCTCAGCGGGGATTCTGTTTCTCCCTCTCCATTTGTCTCTCCCTATGTTGTGCTCTCTCTGTCTCTGTATCTCTCTCAAATGAATAAATAAAAATCTTGAAAAAAATGTATTCTGATAATGAATTTGCTGATTTTTTGGTTTCTACTTCAAAGTATAAATCTATCATTTAATTATGACAGAATACAAATATATTTGCAATCTCAAATGTTTTTAGTTTATAATACTATTTCTTTCTTTATGTACCTGCTTTTTTAGTTGATTTTGAAGAAGGAAAATAAAAGCTTCTATACATCTTCAACTAATAGAAGTCATACAAAAAAAAAAAAACTTAAAATATTGGAACCAGTTGAGAAACCACAAGTATTCAAATGCAGGAAATCATGATTTTATAACATTTGAATGTGATCTACTCTTGGGAAACAAAGTTAACCAAACCCTATTTCTGTACAGGAAATATTCCAGCATACAGTTGTAATACATTGTGGTGAAGGGGTACAGCTGCACAGTTTTCACCTGTAATGCCCCACTGGTATTGTGGCTTACTGCATTGCATCAAGACTGCCTTCCTGTCCGGAAAACCCTCTAAGTACAAACAAGACTCTAAGTCCAGATTTTATTTTCCCTTGGTATCAAAATATGGTAATTTAAGAGCCCTGAGAAATACTTTTTAGCCTTTAAAAGGAAATATGTAACATTCTTTTATTAGGATCTATGTTTGGGTTGGTTTTTCAAAAAACTTAACATATGACCCAGTTATCTTATCAATTTATCAAGCTACCAAGTTTCAAGCAAATGCAGGTGTGTAATATGACATCTTTCAAGATAATATTTTTCCTTAAAGAGAAATAACAAAAATATATTAAGAATTTCTGAGTCAAAACTAACTTAAAGCAGAGGCAACTTTACTATTTTATGGTTTCTTTTAATAAGAATACAACTCCTAAACTCATACTGTGTTCTAACTGTTCAGGTATTTTACTCATTGGCATGAAATGATGAAATGTACATGGTATACTGTGAAGAACACTAATTGAGAATCAGGGGGAGCTTACTTCTTGTCTAAATTTAATTGCTAGCTGTTTTTGTCACCTTGAGTTGAAGTCACGTAACCAATCTGAGCCTCAATTTTCTTACCTTTAAAAAATTAGGATGATGGGGGCGCCCGGGTGGCTCAGTGGGTTAAAGCCACTGCCTTCGGATCGGGTCATGATCCCAGGGTCGTGGGATCGAGCCCTGCATCGGGCTCTCCGCTCTGCGGACAGCCTGCTTCCTCCTCTCTCTCTCTGCCTCTCTGCCTACTTGTGATCTCTGTCTATCAAATAAATAAATAAAATCTTTAAAAAAAATTAGGATGATGGGATAAGATATTCTAGCTCTTTCCAATTCTAAAGCAATATATAAATATATGAAGAAATATATATATGTACAGTAATATATAAATGTAAATGTATGAATATAGGGTTTGCTTCTTAAAGTTTATATTTTAGGAAGAGAGTTCATATTTTAAAGTGTACACTGTGTGCCCAAAATTTACATGATTTTATTCTAATCCTAGTGATAATTCTGTAAGTTAGTTAAGGATATATCCATTTTAGATGAGGATAAGAAAGATCCAAAGGGTTACACAACTTGCCAAGGATCTCAGTGATAATAAATTATAGGGCTTGGACTACTGGATTCTAGAACTCAGGGAGCTTATTCACTTTACTGTACTGACTCCCATATTTTAGTTACCTGATTGTACAGGATTTCAAAACTATGCAACCTAACAAATAAGCAATGCTCATAAACCAAATACTTATACTGCAATAATTTGCTATATGATTGTTCTTAAAACTAAAAGAGTTAAAAATATAATAATCATTGATAACCACTCTTAATAGCCCTTTACAATAAGAAAGAGAACTATCGTACAGATAGCATAATACTCAATAATTGGAAAGAAGAAGGGATTACAGAGTAACTTTTAAAAATCTGAAAATATTTTAGAACAAAAAGCAAGCTTAGTGTATTTTTTTTTAAAAGATTTTATTTATTTATTTGACAGACAGAGATCACAAGTAGTCAGAGAGGCAGGCAGAGAGAGAGGAGGAAGCAGGCCCCATGCAGAGCAAAGAGCCCGATGCGGGGCTCAATCCCAGGACCCTGGGATCATGACCTGAGCCCAAGGCAGAGGCTTTAACCACTGAGCCACCCAGGCGCCCCAAGCTTAGTGTATTTTATAAAGGCTTGTCATAAATGTTTAAACTAGAATAGGGTCAACAAACTTGAGGCATATATACATACACACCTCAATTGTTTGATACATATACATACATATATATTTCAATATATGTATATATGTACACAAATATGTGTGTACATATATATATATATACACACACACACACAGATACAAATAATGCGCTATCTGTTTCAACTACATGACTTAGCCTATTATAGGAGGTAGAAAATACCTGAATGAGTATATGTCTGTGTTCTAATGAAATTTTGTTTACAAGGACAGATGGTGGGTTGTATTTGGCCTTCGGGCCATATAGCTTGCTGATCCCTCCTTTAGATGAATATTGTTGTCTTTACAGAGGTCCTTTAGAGTATGTGTTTTGGGAAATAATTCTCCATGAGCCTATAATGTTTCCACACATCTTAGAGGTAAAGACATTATCTTTGTTCCAGACTATCTTTTCAAGGATATATGTATAGCAAACAGCCATGGAAGATGGAGATAACGTCTCCCTACAAAGAAAAGAGCAGGTATGTTTACTTCCCATTATAAAAGATTCAGGCTCCCCAAGTTCTGGGTTCCTCTCCTATAATGTAACTCACTGTGTATGCAAGTGTCACCTGGCTCTTTTCATGTTGCCCTAAAGAAACTGGGGCTTGATAAACCAGCACATATGCACTCTGTTGTAGGTATTAAGCTGCAATTCATCTCTGATCCAGCACTTCTGTGTTTTCTATCAGTATCCACGGGAGTGCAGCAGGCTAAGCTGTTAAGGACTGCAAATAAGGTAAAACTCAGACTCTTCACAATTTTTGACAATATTTACATTTATTTAATATATATTTTATATATTTCATATATATCATACATATATATAAATGTATGTATAAGAATGAGATTAATTAACCTCTCAATTATTCTTAATTTATTCAATGGTATTGTTTCTATGATAAAGGCAAGCTACTAATAAGCAGGCAAGAGTGACTCATGATTTTGATTCTGATGGAGGTATGATGAAAAGAATTATTTGCTGGCACATACAGAAAGGGAAAAGAAAAAAAATATATAAAAAATTAAAGATACTAAGCCTGCCTGATCAGCTCCCAATTAAGGGGTAGATTGTACTGTGTAGTTTCCCTCCCTCCAGTCCCTTCCTTCCTCCTTCCCTCCCTCCCTCCCTTCCCTTTTCCTTCCTTATCTTAAGATTTTATTTATTTGAGAGGGAGAGCAAAAGCAAGCACACATATGCGAGTGGGGGAAGGAGCAGAGGGAGAGGGACAAGCAGACTCTGTGCTGTGCACAGAGTCCCCATGCAGGGCTCAATCTCATGACCCTGAGATTGTGACTTAAGCGGAAATCAAGAGTCAGATACTTAATCAACTAAGCCACCCAGACGGCCCTATGTAATTTTCAAAATAGTAACCTTAGTTGACCTCTGATATTCTGAATAAATGTCCTAGGAGAATAAATCTCAGTGTGTTAAAATGATATTATATGCAAATTCCATTAACATTCCTAAGGAATTATGCACAAATTCTGGCCCCTCCCTATCTTCCCAGACTAATCTCCTACTTTTATACTACATATGCCTTTAGCTGCCTTCAATTTGTCTCCATCAATGCTTCTTGAAATCTCATCCACCTTTCAAAACTGTTCTCTTTACCTCCTCCCAAGAAAACAACAAAACACCCTTCTCTAATCATCCAAATTAGAAGTGATTTCTCTTCTGAACTCCCAAAACATACATAGTTTAAAGTCTTCTTATGGCATTAGGTAATACTATTTTGTGTTGTGGTTATCTATGCATATATGTGCACACGGAACTCCAGCCTGGATATCATTGTAACTTCCTGCCTCTCCTCAATGGAACTCTGGGTAGAATAAATACATAACTCTAGCTGCTACTCTCTTTGTTCAAAACTTTTACCAGAAATATTGCAAGGGTCTCCTTGTCTTCACCCTGCTCATTCAGTAGGCTTCACAGATATACACAGAGATCATGAAAATAGTATGTAAAGCCCAGGGCCTTACTTTGGCAATTACTTTGAGGAGACAGTCTCAATGCATTAAGCTAATCTTACTCTATTTTATCTTAGACTTTCAGTCACAGTCAACACCCACTTAGTACTAAGACAGGTACTGGAAATCAAAGATAGATGTCATACAAACTGCCCTCAAGAAGTCTGATGTAAAGGAAGGAATCAGTAATATAAATAGGCCCGGGGTAATATGGGTGTTCTAAAGAGGGGCAACATTCCCAGCCTGCAAGGAGATACACAATATCAGGGAAGGCTTCCTCGAAGAAGGATCAAGAAATGAACATATAAAAGTAACAAATTCATACATGTATAAGATGTGTTTTATCTTTTCAAGATTCAACTTAAGGCATTCCCTACCTGGAAATATTATATTATAAATGCATACAAAATTTATACCATTAAATTAAATGTGAAGTGTCATTTTTCAGATATACATAAATCTAGCTGATAAGAAGTGACAATGTAATTGGCACAAACCATTGGGGAGTATGTATTTTAAAAAATGGATAAAATGTATTTGACTATAAAGTTGAAAATCAGGAAGCATTAATTTTTGTGTTATTAGGTATCTAATTAAATTTTGTTCACAGCACATAAAATACTTAGAATTTGAAAATATATGTTCAAATCTGATAAAGCAAACATAAGTAGACTATATAGATTCCTAAGACAATCATATTCTCAAATGACCACCTCAACACTATAGCCCTAAAGTGGAATGCAAAAGAAAAGGAGTCATGGATATCCATGATATATACCCTTACAAAGAAAACATGAATGTCTTTGACATTGATTATGATTCTTTTCCTATTATCTTTAATGTCAAATTTGCCTGAAATAATGACTTAGAGTAGTTTAGTGCCAATCACTCTTAGCCTTATACTTCTCTAATTTACCATTAAGAACAGCCACAGGGTGTTAGAAAATAATGTGTATTTACATACCAACCAAACATATCGGATCACAGCTCTGTTCGCTTGGTTTGTTTTCAGCTTTCAGGTGGCTAAAGGAACAAAGAAGGCTCTCATAGATACCTATAATTTTCTAAGTCTTGCAAAATCATCTCTTAGAAAATCTACAGAGAGGCAAATTTCCCGGGCTAGAATGACTGGCTCTTTCTTCATAAATTAGCAGATAGAATTTCTGGCTGTACTGACCACCATTATTTGGTGGTGACCTATGTCCTGTTAAGCGAATCATCATGTAGAAAGAATGTAATGTGGAAAAGATGAGTTTCGGGAATGCTTTTTAAGACAATTTGGTTAAATTCATAACACATCATGGACTAGAAGAAAAGCTACAGACACCTAATTTGCTGTTTAGGGGTACATCACAGGCTTTGCATGGCAAATTTTTCTCTAAGATTCACGGAAATAAAAAACACATAACATAGAAAACTAACAAATAGTATGGACAAGGGTTAAAAAAAAAAAGACCCAACAAAGTTGGACCCATAGGTCAATTTTTATATTCACAGAGAATGATCAGCACCTTCGTGGGTGTTCCCCATTATGATCTTCTTACTCTGACCCTACTGCCCAGGGGAAAAAAAGTATTCTTGGAACATGTCACTCTTAAAAAAGTAAAAAAAGAAAACCCACAAAGAACAAATTCTTTTATATTCCCTAATATAAGCAGTCCTTAAAATTTTAATAAATAATTAAAATAGATGGTATTAATTTTATAGTTTTCCATAAAAAAAAGAGAATGGCTTATTTTTAGGGTTAAAAGTATAAACATTTTTGCCTTATTTTCCATGATTATACAATATTTAAAGGCTTTGATTTTCATTTATAATTCTTGATATGCAAAAGGAATCAGGATGATTTGGCCCATGACTGAAAAATAAAGGACTATAGATTCTCTAAAAGGTACAATCTGGCACAAGTCTGAGGAACTGACAGTTGGTCTGAGTTTTCTTGAATGTAATAAGCTACGATTTTTTTCAACTATATATCCTCAACCCCAGAACTTTATTATATCTCAACTGGATATTATAGCTTAATAGTTTGATCTAAGTATTTTAAAAAATTCCTTTGGCTACAATACAAATTTAAAGCTTTTTTTTTCTTTTCTTTTTTTTGGTACAAAAACATATCTATTTCTAACTTCTGGCCTGCTTCTCCCTTTGGACCTCATCCCTGACAGACATCTGTATTTTGTAACTTTTCCTACATTCTGGCTCTGAAGATACTCCGAGTTTTGGCCCAATAATCCTTTCCTGTTTGAATTCATCAGTGTGAGAATCGCAGGATTGTAAAGGACTTTGGGAGGTCATATAGACATCAACTTGGTGCTCTGGACACTAACCCCAAATTGTGAAGACAAATGATGTTTAAAGACATGTAGAAAAGATTTCAAGATTTACCTCATCAAAACTGGAGTACTTCACATGCCTCGGTATTAGAAAATGCATTATGATTTAGTTTTCATTTTATAAAAATGTTATTTGGCAGACATCATGGCCTTCTATAAGATGAACTACCATAGAGCTTATATGTTTAGTCCATTAAAGTGATATTTAAGACTGAGAGAAATTAGTTGCTGGGCTCCAGTGGTACAGAACTGGGGCACGGGAAGTACTTAGCTTACAGGACAGTAACATTGCTTTATTGATGGCAATACAAAAGCTGTAGCCATTGCCATTCTGATTAAGTTTGCTCTTTAGCTTTGATCTATTTTATGTACTTCTACATATAAATGAGAATTACTATTTTCTAGGTTAATTTTTAATAAAAACAACAACACCTAGCATAACTGGGTTCCCTTACTAGCTATGTGACCTTGAGTAAATTCTATTTGTAGTTTCTTTACCTATTAAACTCTAAAGACAATATGGAATACCCAAGATTTTGGAAACAGCAAATGAAAGAATGTAGGTAAACTGCCCAGCAAAATTTCTGGCACACAGAAATTGCCAAATAAATGCAGGCTGCCTCTTCCCCCTTAGTGAAGAATGAATCAGTGAATTTTATTTCTGTGGGCTGGAGAAACTATGCTGACAAACTATGGAATAATCAATGTGTAAAAGGTTGACAGAGGACTTGATAATGACGGATCAGACTGATAATGTCTAATCAGTTTTAACATCAACAGAAGTGAAGTAATTAGACACCATGTGAGACTGCTTGTGATGCAATAGAGGGAATATTGTGTCCCTTGGGGTGTTTTCTTAAAAAAAAAACAAAAAACAACACAACTGAAATATAATCAAGCCACCATAGCCACTATTAGCTTACAGAAAATACAGAGAAAACAAGAAAATTTAAACAGTATTATAAAGATAAACTGTGACTCAAAATGCAAAATTTAGAGAATTCTATATGTCAAATAATCCAAAGTCTTCAACAAATAAATGACATGGAGGAGAAAAAACTAAGAGAGGGAACTGATGTATATGTAAAAACTATACTGATCAAACAATGTGTGGACTCAGTGGGATCTTGATTTGAATAAACCAACTCTAAAAAATATTGAGATGAGAAGAGAATTAAATACAGACAACTATATGATAACAAGGAATTACTGTTAATTTTGCTGGCTATGATAAAGATATTTAAGTTATATTTAATATATTTATCTGTTAACAATGTTTACTATAGTTTTTATGGGTGAAATGATATAACTGGGACTTTAAGAAAAATACTCCAGGGACGCCTGGGTGGCTCAGTTGGTTAGGCGGCTGCCTTCGGCTCAGGTCATGATCCCAGCGTCCTGGGATCGAGTCTCACATCGGCTCCTTGCCCGGCAGGGAGCCTGCTTCTCCCTCTGCCTCTGCCTGCCACTCTGTCTGCCTGTGCTCGTTTGCTCTCTCTCCCTCTCTCTCTGAAAAATAAATAAATAAAATCTTAAAAAAAAGAAAAAAAAGAAAAATACTCCAGAAAAACAATATCAGCATCAACAGAAAATACTGAGGGGAACAGATGTAACATGGACAAGAGGATATTGACAATTACTAAAGATATGTGAAAGACATACAGAGTTTATTATAGTGTTCTTTCCATTTTGTATATTTGAAATTTTTCATAACAGAAACTTTTTTTTTCTCAAAGAAAATAATCAAGTTTTTTTTCCCAACTAAAATTTGTCAAATGATAGATTTCTTTTTTAGGAATAATATAATAAGCATACCAATCAACATTTTATAAAATTGCTTGAAGCTTCCTTCAAAATCAGTTTAGGAATCATGTTAGAATATGGAGCTCATATAACAGAAACTGATAAAATCATGCTCATATCTTAGAAAAGGTTGTATTTGTTTTGAATTAAAAACAAGAAAAAAGGAAGAAGGGGGAAAAAGTGCCATCATGGGAGAAAATACTTGCAAATCATATATCCAGTAAGGGGTTAAAATATAAAATATATAAAGAACTTATATAAGCTCACTAACAAAAAACCAAACAATCCAATTAAAAATTGGGCAGGAGACTGAATAGACACTTTTTCAAAGAAGACATTCAGATGGGCCACAGGCAGATGAGAAGATACTGACATCACTCCTCCTCAGGTAAATGCAAATCAAAACCACAGTGGGTTATCACCTCATATCTGTTAGAATGGCTATTATCCAAAACACGAGAAATTACAAGTGTTATTGAGGATGTGGAAGAAAGGGAACCCTCATGTGCTGTTGGTGGGAATTTAAATAGGTGTAGCCACTATGGAAAATAGTATGGAGGTGCCTCAAAATATTAAAAATAAAATTACCATATGATCTAGTAATTCCACTACTTGGTATATATCTGAAGAAAACGAAAGCACTAACTCAAAAAGATATATGCACCCCTACGTTCACTGCCCCATTATTTACAATGGCCAAGATATGGAAACAACCTATGTGTCCATAGATGGGTGAACAAAGAAAATGTGGTATATATATATGACAGAAAAATATTCAGCCACCAAAGAGAATGAAATCTTGTCATCTGTGACAACATGGATATACTTTGAGGGCATTATGCTAAGTGAAATGAGTCAGACAGAGAAAGACAAATGCCATCTGATTTCACTTATATGTAGAATCTAAAAACAAAGAAGCGAACCATAAAATCAAGTTCATAGACAGAACAGACTGGTGTTGTCAGAGGCAAGGGTGGGGGTGGGCAAAATGGGCAAAGGGGTTAAAAGGTACCAATTTCCAGTTACAAAATAAGTATGTTGTGGCGATGTAATGTGCAGCATGGTGACTAGAGTTAATACTGTGTGGCATGTTTGAAAGTTGCTAAGAAAGTAGATCTTAGAAGTTTTCATCACATACACAAAAATTTTTTGAACTATATATGGTGATGGATATTAACTAGATTTATGGTGATCACTTAGCAATATATATAGCTATCAAATCATATGTTATATGCCTGAAACTACTATAATGTTATGTGTTAATTATACCTCAATACAAAAAATTGCCATTAATGATACTATCAAATGATACATTTTAATATATTCACAATCACATTTGAATAATTGCTTGATAGTTCTTTACCAATTACCAGATGATAGCACTGGGATTAGGGATTTAGTCATTTTATTGGTCTATGTTGACTATATTAATATGATAACATTTAGGAAGGTCTATTTTATAGTCATAATAAAACAACTACTAAAGAGTTACAACACTGTATATAAATTTTAAAGAGATCAAAGAATTGCTTGGGAACAAATGTAGGGTTGTGTGTCTAGATGGAATTTAATCTCCAATAGGATAAGCTGTTGGAAAGTTGATTCTTGAAGACCATTTTTTATTCTGAATATACAAATATACTAAACACACTACAACAATCACTAAGAGTAACTTACATCAAAGTTTAGCTCTGAATTTTCTTAATGTGCTTAATAGAGTGTTTTAAAAATGATTAAAAATCACTAATTTGAGTGCTCATCTTTTTTTAA
>ML104027.1:944-43978 GCA_003697995.1 Taxidea taxus jeffersonii | reverse complement strand
TCCTATTCTCCTGAAACTGTTCCAAAAAATAGAAATGGAAGGAAAACTTCCAAACTCATTTTATGAGGCCAGCATCACTTTGATCCCCAAACCAGACAAGGATCCCATCAAAAAAGAGAATTACAGACCAATATCCTTGATGAACACAGATGTAAAAATTCTCACCAAAATACTAGCCAATAGGATCCAACAGTACATTAAAAGGATTATTCACCACGACCAAGTGGGATTTATTCCAGGGCAGCAGGGTTGGTTCAACATCCGCAAATCAATCAATTTGATATATTAACAAAAGAAAGAAGAACCATATGATACTCTCAATAGATGCGGAAAAAGCATTTGACAAAGTACAACATCCCTTCCTAATCAAAACTCTTCAAAGTGTAGGGATGGAAGGCACATACCTCAATATTATCAAAGCCATCTATGAAAAACCCACGGCAAGTATCATTCTCAATGGAGAAAAACTGAGAGATTTTCAGCTAAGGTCAGGAACACGGCAGGGATGTCCGCTATCACCACTGCTATTCAACATAGTGCTAGAAGTCCTAGCCTCAGCAATCAGACAACAAAAAGAAATTAAAGGCATCCAAATCAGCAAAGAAGAAGTCAAACTATCACTCTTTGCAGATGATATGATACTAGATGTGGAAAACCCAAAAGGCTCCACTCCAAAACTGCTAGAGCTTGTACAAGAATTCAGTAAAGTGTCAGGATATAAAATCAATGTACAGAAATCAGTTGCATTTCTTTACATCAACAAGACAGAAGAAAGATAAATTAAGGAGTCAATCCCATTTACAATTACACCCAAAACCATAAGATACCTAGGAATAAGCCTAAACAAAGAGGCAAAGAATCTATACTCAGAAAACTATAAAGTACTCATGAAAGAAATTGAGGAAGACACAAGGAAATGGAAAAATGTTCCATGCTCATGGATTGGAAGAATAAATATTGTGAAAATGTCTATGCTACCTAAAGCTATCTACACATTTAATGCAATGCCTATCAAAATCCCATCCAATTTTTTCAAAGAAATGGAACAGATAATCCTACAATTTATATGGAATCAGAAAAGACCTCGAATAGCCAAAGGAATATTGAAAAAGAAAGCCAAAGTTGGTGGCATCACAATTCCAGATGATTACAAAGCTGTCATCATCAAGACAGTATGGTACTGGCACAAAAACAGACACATAGATCAATGGAACAGAATAAAGAGCCCAGAAATAGACTCCCAACTCAATGGTCAACTAATCTTCGACAAAGCAGGAAAGAATATCCAATGGAAAAAAGACAGCCTCTTCAACAAATGGTGTTGGGAAAATTGGACAACCACATGCAGAAAAATGGAATTGGACCATTTCCTTACAACACACACGAAAATAGACTCAAAATGGATGAAGGACCTCAACGTGAGAAAGGCATCCATCAGAATCCTTGAGGAGAACACAGGCAGCAACCTCTTCGACCTCAGCCGCAGCAACTTCTTCCTAGGAACAACGCCAAAGGCAAGGGAAGCAAGGGGAAAAATGAACTATTGGGACTTCATCAAGATCAAAAGCTTTTGCACAGCAAAGGAAACAGTCAACAAAACCAAATGACAACTGACAGAATGGGAGAAGATATTTGCAAGTGACATATTAGAAAAAGGGCTAGTATCCAAAATCTATAAAGAGTTTAGCAAACTCAACACCCAAAGAACAAATAATCCAATCAAGAAATGGGCAGAGGACATGAACAGACATTTCTGCAAAGAAGACATCCAGATGGCCAACAGACACATGAAAAAGTGCTCCACATCACTGGGCATCAGGGAAATACAAATCAAAACCACAATGAGATACCACCTCACACCAGTCAGAATGGCTAAAAATAACAAGTCAGGAAATGAAAGATGCTGGCGGGGACATGGAGAAAGGGGAACCCTTCTACACTGTTGGTGGGAATGCAAGCTGGTGCAACCACTCTGGAAAACAGCATGGAGGTTCCTCAAAAAATTGAAAATAGAGCTACCTTATGACCTAGCAATTGCACTACTGGGTATTTACCCTAAAGATACGAACGTAGTGATCCGAAGGGGCACGTGTACCCGAATGTTTATAGCAGCAATGTCCACAATAGCCAAGTTATGGAAAGAACCTAGATGTCCATCAACAGATGAATGGATAAAGAAGAGGTACATTCCATACAATGGAATACTATGCAGCCATCAAAAGAAATGAAATCTTATCATTTGCGACGACATGGATGGAACTAGAGAGTATTATGCTTAGCGAAATAAGTTAATTGGAGAAAGACAACTATCACATGATCTCCCTGATATGAGGAAGTGGATATGCAACGAGGGGTGGGGGTTAAGGTGGTGGAAAAAATAAAATGAAACAAGATGGGATTGGGAGGGAGACAAACCAAAAGATACTCTTAATGTCATAAAACAAACTGAGGGATTGGGGGGCAGAGGGGTTGGGAGAGGGTGGTGGGGTTACATTATATGTTTAAATAAAAAAGCTTAAAGAAAACAAACAAACAAACAAAAAAACCAAAACAAGCAAACAAAAAAACCCCCATCAATTTAAGCCTATAAATAGGGCACAAGACAACTTATTATGAGGGAAAAAAGAACCCAATGTGTTTTCATGTTCACTTGGGCCAACACTGAAAATACTACCAGTATTAAGTTAGACAAGAGGTTAAATTACATGTAATCTCATATTTTTTTTTAAGATTTTATTTATTTGAGAGAGTACAAGCTGGGGAAAAGCAGAGGGAGGGAGAAGCGAACACCCCACTGAGCAGGGAGTCAGGTATGGTGCTTGATCCCAGGACCTTGGGATCATGACCTGAGCTGAAGGCAGATGCTTAACTGACTGAGCCACCCAGGTACCCCTATAATCTCCTTATTTTCCAAATATACATATGACTAAGGTTGATGAAGCAACTCATTTTAGATCCCACAGCAATTTAATAGCAGAATGAAAACTAAACTCATTTATTTATTTATTTATTTATTGGTTATTAGATAGTACTCCAGCCTAGGTCAGTATCTGTCCCGAGCCTGGTTGCTGAATGTGGATCCAGAACCAGATCTGATGGGCTAACTACTACTTGTGCTTGTCTTGCCTAGGCTTCTTTCTATGCAATCAGTTTCACACTTACCAGAATATAGGAAGTCAAGGACTTGGAGCATTCAAGTTCCCTTGATGAAGACCCATTGGCTCCCAGCCTTCTACTCTTTCCTCTCTGGATGGATCCTAGACTGGTTGGGGAATGAATCTCAGTTGGAGTAATGCCTTCTCTTTGGATTCTGACCCATGCTGTGCTTCCAGGCTACAGTTGGACTTTTACTTAACCAGGGTCTTGTTTCTAATTTTCAACCTTAACTCTATATTAGGCATAAAAATAGCCCTCATCACTTGTGCTTTAAGTTCATTTCTTCTAAGGAATGCTGATGTGCAGTTCTGGCCATGAAACCTGATCTGTGGGGAACACTGTCGGGAAGTTTCCCACAGAATTCTATGGCTTTTTGTGGGAAATTTCTCATGAAAATTACTGCCACTGGGGTGCCATGGGATAAGCTGCAATATTCCTTTTTACCCGCCATCAAATTCTCTGAAAATCACCTCTTTAGTCATAAAGAATAGCTATTTCTTGTAGAAAATAGGCCTTTGAGAAATTTAGATAATATTTATTCAAAGTAGTTCATTTAAAAAAAATCTATCTCTGTGTTCCTGAACATGTACTGCCATTGCAAAATATCTCACTCATATTAGGCACAAAAATTAGCGAAATACCTAAAAATAAGCAGACTAGGGAATGAGGAACTCAAAAATAAACTAAAAGTATACAGCTGTTCTTAGGTAGGAAATGTCATATATTAACAAAGTCAAAACCATTCTACATAGGGGAACACCGACAGCAGAAACAACTATGTCTTTCCTATTCTCAAAGAAATTTAGTCTAAAAGTACGATACAGGTCAGTTGATACAGTTTGCATAGATGCAAAACATCTACAGGTCTTAATAGGCCTAATGGCAGGAATTGTATTTGGAAATGAAATGTTATAAGGCCTCTGGCTACAGATACAAGGAACCACAGATCTTTGTAGAGGAAGAAAGTAAAAGTGACTTTTACATGAAATATTATCTAGGTAATAGTGTATTCATACACACATGCATATATCTTTATAAATACTTCCTATGCTGCCTAGGAAATTGTTGTAATTAATCTTAAAGTAATCCTCTGGACTATGAATACTTATGCTCCATAAAGCAGATGATTTTGCTTATTTTGGACAAAGGAGTGGTTAAGATGGAGAGGAAAAATAAAAGATGGAGAGGGAAAATAAAAGTGGAGGTGAAGTCTCTTTTTCAGCTGAGCAATTCAACAGCTGTTTATTAATATCTGCTTTCTGGTAGTTGCCCATTACTAAATTCCTAAGTACTGGATTCTGCACAATTAAAGGTTATCTGGACAAATAACTATTTACTTACATTTTACAAAACAAACAAACTTCAAAAAACAAACCAGATTTCCCTGTCCTGAAAAACCTGTAGAAGTAAGATGAATGAGTGTATTACCACAGGATTTCTATCACAGAACTCTGAAACTGGGAGTAGGTAGCACACATATACTTATACACATACAGAGATACGTGGATTCAAGGAGATTTATCCATGTCCTATATATAGACAGCCTCATACACAGCAGATAAAGACAGGCTAAAAAAGTAATGCTAAAAGCAGCTTTTGAATTTTTAGCAAATTATCTTCCCCCTGTATGAGAAATAGCACAACTAAATGGGAGGACGTGCTGCCTAGTGACCATTTTTTAAAGGCACACCACTCATTTGATCTATATATTCTGAGCAATAGGATCATATAAATATGGCCAGAGCCCTCCCCAGTTTGGTACTTTTCAGTACCAACAAAATTGCTAATAGGAGAGTAAAACAAAACGCTATTTACTATCTCTGGTCTCCAAGTACTTCATTCCATCTTTTTGTTGTCCACTCAAATTTTTCAGGACTATACAAACAGAAACTACATCTAATCTGTTTACTTAATAAGTATGGCTAATGATGTTACACACAAAGCCATGTTCCTGCTCTAAGGGAAACATCTGCTTTCACTTTGATACCAATTAGGAAGTGCTTCTCCTAATTTATTATCTACCAAGAACACAGTATCAGTGAATTGATAATAACATTTTATGGCCAGGGTGCAGATTCAAAATTCCTTATTTGTAAGATATAAAATCCAAGAGGTTCTGAAAACCAAGTGTTTCACGACTTTTTTAGAAGCAGAACCTAACCTGAACCTTTATTTATGCTTTAAAAAAAAATCGCATCTCATATAACTTTATTCATCCATTTAGTTGAGGAAATATTAACATCTGACTGTGGAATATTACCCCAAGCCCCACAAGAGCTATTACATAATAGGCAGTTTATGTTTGTAATAGCTTTACAATATCCAAAAAATTCTGAATGTTAAGACACATTTGGGATGGATGCTAATGATGGGGTGAGGCTGTGCTTGCATGGCAGCAGTGGCTTATAGGAAATCTCTCTATCTTCCTCAGTTTTCTTATGAACCTTAAACTCCTCTAAAAAATTAAATTAACAAAGAAACCCCACATTTGATCTCAATTTCAGGGAAGGGATTTTGGATCTATACTACACATGATTTGAAACCCTTGGACTCTTCATTTGTTTAATAACAAAACCTCAAGAATGAGAGCTTTCGGAGAAAAATACTCAAACACCATATTAGATTTTTAAAAATTCACATCATAAAGTAAGTTATAATCCAGAGATAGTTTATCCCATCTGCCAAATCCTTTGTAATTATTTGTAATACTATCAAAAACATTATTCACAAATTCAGACAAGTGTTAATCACATTCTTAATATGAGCTTGCAGTCTCTGGTATCAGATGACTTGTGACTGATTTATTGGCAATAGTTGATATTTTGTACACAGCAAATAGTCATCTGGTAAACTGCTATTTATTTTCTTTGGGACATAGGCACACATGGACTAGAGCTCAAACGATTTTTAGACCAGGAATTATACTTCCCACTTAACCACTCTGACCGTATGACTATGTGATTGATGCAGGATTAGAGGCCAGTGCCACAGACCTCAAAGCAAGCAGATTCATACATTGTGGTGATGGAGACAACATCTATCTGGAGGATCCCCAGTAGTCACAAAATCAGAAATAAAGTAATGATATTGGCATCATTGTGAAGAAAAAGGAGCTGTGGGCTGCCAGGGGAGGAGGACAGGGATTGCTAAGTGGGCAGTGCACTCTACATGCTGAAAGAAAGGGGGTCTGGGAGTGAGCTCTATCCTCTTAGAGACATCTTAGGAGCAAGTGTGCTGTGCACAGATTCAAAGATTACATGGCTGTGAAACCTCGCCTAGAGTATATGGTGCTGAAGAAAGTCTATCAATGAAAAAACAATTTTCAACATTCTTATCAAAATTTAAGCTTGTAATGATGTTTTGGTCCTTGAACAGTCATATTTCCTGACTTAAATAATCTAGATGGCTCATTTTAAAGTAGCAATTTAGTAGAAAAGATGGTATGAGTCTCTATTTTTCTAGATATCCTTTCCTTAAAGTTTCAAAAGCATTGCTAGTTTCTAAATAAAATTGATTATATGTGAGTCACTGTAATGGACCATTGGAGGTGATCCTTACGTTTTCTGGTAGCAGCCCTGTGGATAATGGGTAAAAAGAATGAGAAAAACTCCAATTGTCTAGTAGCTCAGTTTGCCTTGAACAAACACAAAAGAGGCTATCAGAAAAGAATCTGAATTATCTCTGCAATGTAAATGAAAACACTTGTATTTTCAAATAGCCTGACTCATTGTTCCTTTATATTTCTTCTGTTCAGGTATTCTGAGTAAATGTTTTTTCAATCAAAATCTGAAAGACAGCTGGAAACCCCTAGTGAGAGCTCCACAGTGGTCTCAATATAAAGAGGAATCTTTCTTTGTGGTTCCCTATGTGGCTCTTGGACCAACAGAAACAGCTTCACCTAGGAACTTCATACAACTCAGGCTCCATTTGAAACCCAATGGAATTCTAACATTTTTGGAGAAAGAACCTAGCAATCTATAGTTTTCAAAAAGTCTTCCAAGTGATTGAGGCACTGTCAACTTGATAGGAGACAGAGGTAAAGATCAGGAAAACAACAGACTTGAGGAATTATTGGTTGGTTGAAGGTTCTGTCTGCATAATAATCTACAAGATGTTAACACCTCAACTGAAGCCTTGTGTACCTTATGCCTTCCCGACTAGACCCCCACCAGCTGAGTAGGAAATAAGTGCTTCATAGAACTGCCTACCATCCTCCTCAGGATTAACACTCACCAAGCAAAAATGGAGAGTCAGTTTTTGTTTTTTGTTTTGCTATTTGCTATTCTTTTCCTTCCTGCAGGGTCATGTAAGTACCCCAAAGCAGTAAAGAGTAGGGGGACTGGATGTTGTGCCTTAATGTAGTTAACCCAAGCCCTCAGTACCACATAGGTAGAGGGAATTATTTGAGTCCCACAGTTTTGTTCTTCATTGGGTGTTCTTGCTGGTCAGAGCTTGTGTCAGAACATAGATCAATATACAGATTCCATTACTGAGAATGTATTCCTACCATCCTTCTCCCAAAAATATCTACTGCATTAAAGAACATGCTTAGAGACCATTTGTTTACATTATTATTCTGTGTTCTAGTAACAACAGTTTTCAGGCAGGCAATGGTCCATGCTTAGAAAAGCACAATACAAAAGCACCTGTGCATCCTTTGTTTAAAAAAAAGGAAAAAGGGGCACCTGGGTGGCTCAGTGGTTAGGCCTCTGCCTTCAGCTCAGGTCATGGTCTCAGGGTCCTGAGATCGAGCCCCGCATCGGGTTCTCTGCTCAGCAGGGAGCCTGCTTCCTCCTCTCTCTCTGCCTGCCTCTCTGCCTACTTGTGATCTCTGTCTATCAAGTAAATAAATAAAATCTTTAAAAAAAATAAAAAAAAATTAAAAAAGGAAAAAAAGAAAAAAAGGCACTATAAGTCTTCATCCAGAACTTTTTTTTGATTTACTTAGATTTTATATTTGAATTGGCAGGAACAAGAATAGAGCAGATTTTCTCAATGACTGTGACCTGGCATAGAGTTATGGGTATACCTCTAGTTATATAGATATATATCTATATACAGCCTGCTAGTCATTGGTGTTGCTTGCTGGGTCCTGGAAGCCCATACATAAAACAGATATTATTATTTTCTCCATGGGTTAAGAAGTGAAAGTGCTTGAGAAGCACTTGGTTAGAGATAGGAAGCAATTCTCAAAAGATAATCCCACTAAGGGCAGCCACCTGATCCAATTTATGAGTCTCCCGGAAGAGATAGTAAGAGTGGGAAGTGAGTTTCATGAGAATCCAAATGACACACTTGACCTTACCACAGGATTCTAAGTGAAAACTATTCAGGTCTGATCTTAAGAAGAAGAAACACATACATTAGGACCCCAAATATTGGTTTGGTTACTGTGAGTAGGAGCCAGTGTTACTTTCTCCGGAAGAGAGATTCTTCTATGAAGGAAGAGACTCCCTCCCCAGTACTATGTATGACCAGGTTATGAGGAAAATATGGTTTAAAAAAACACCAAAAGGGCACCTGGGTGGCTTAATCACTTAAGCTTCTGCCTTTGGCTCAGGTCATAATCCCAGAGCTGGGATCAAGGCCCACATCGGGCTCCTTGCTCAGCAGGAAGCCTGCCTCTCCCTCTTCCCCTGCTTGTGTTTCCCTCTCTTGTTGGCTCTCTTGCTCTCTCTCTCTCTGTCAAATAAATAAATAAATAAATAATCTTAAAAAAATAAAGCACATAAATTTTGTTACATCATTGCAAATAAGTTGGGATGAAGCATCACTGCTTTGGACAAAAGATAGGGGCCCTTGTCTGAACAGGAAGATCACTACTGATTTAATCAGCATAATCAGGTATAGCCTCCTGAATCTGAAACTGGACCTGAGATTCAGGACTTCAGCTATATGGACAGCACATTTTAGGTGGGTCAACATATCTAGAAAAGTGGTATTGATAAGTGGGAAGAAGTTCCATCTCTTGAAAGCCACAGGTTCTGTGCCTCTAGAAAGCAAACGGATTAGGGGGAATCTAGTATCTAATCTGCTAACTGAGGACATGCAGTCTTTGTAATTCTGTATTACAACTGTTTAAGAGTCCACAAGTACTTGCCAATATAATTTTGACAGTTTCAGCCTATCTTCATCGTGCTAAAGAGAATTAAGGACCACAGTATAAAAAAAGAACCTCACCACCTTGGACCAACGTGGTAGTCAGAGGAAAACAGTTTCACAAAACCTCAAGAAAGCAAAATTCAAGAAGGCAGGTGTCATGAACTGAGTAACTATGATTTAGGAGATTTTTCTTCCTGTGCCCAGCCTTGTCTGTTTTAAGCTTTTTCCTATTTAGAAGAGCAATGTTGGCTTATATCTGACAAGATCCAGAAAACCTGCATAGCACAGTGATGAAGGTCAAATCAGCTTTTCAATTCCAATCAGAAAATTCAGGAAAAAAGAATTTAGCAAGAAGTTGAATTGTGTGGTCTTATCCACAAGCAGAGAGCAGGTCAGGTTCCCATGGTCCACCATAAATCCATGCCACCCCAGGTCTATGACCACTTGATGAATGTCAGACCTCCCTAGATACCATCTGGTTAGAACTGACTCAAAAAAGCAGTAAGACTGAACACACAGTGAAAATAAGTGCAGAAAATAACAGAGAAACATCAACTCAAAAGCAAGGCAACCATGGACCACTTCATTTAAGAATAAAAAGATCTCCTACACCAACAGAACTTGCAATTCTATAGTATCACAGAGAAGCAAAGTAACACTTTGACAATAATATGATATCCAAGTAAGAGTTATAAGATGTAAACATTTTAATATTAGAGGAGGGTACTGTAGGTCAAATACAGGTTTCAATCAGGATATGTTCTAGAAAAATAAAGTTAAGAATATAAATGTGGTCTTGGTATACATGGCATGTTATATCAAGAAACTAAAGTATTTAAAATTAAGTTTTAAGTATCAATATGAAATTGTGAGGTTGAAAGGACAGTTTTTCCAACTCTATCATTGAATTTGCCCCCAGCACATTATTTTTCTAGCACCAGCATTCATGTATATACTCATACATAAATTTGATCTTTAATTCTATTTTTTACTAAAAGAAATCAAGGATCCTTGGTGAGTAGCTGTTTCCATACTTTGATAAAAAAAGAAATCAAGATGATCCTGGAGTATCTTATCATTATCATAATGTAAAGCAAGTAGAATCTAAAAGATGTTTGGAGAAGTGAGAAAGAGCGAAAGAAAGTAAAATAAATGGACACCCACTGGTTGTCTATGGCCATACCACCCTGAACGCGCCCGATCTCGTCTGATCTCGGAAGCTAAGCAGGGTCGGGCCTGGTTAGTACTTGAATGGGGGATACCCACTGGCTAACATCTGACAATTTGAACATACACTTAGCTAGAGTAGTTATCTTAGTTAGAGTAGTTATCTTGGTTAAAATAAAAAACTATCAAAGTGATTAATAATATTTACTATTCGAAAGAAAAGGCAGGTTAAAGTTTCTAAGAATATATAAAAAAAAGTGGAATACTATGTGATTCAATTTTATGTATATACTGTTCACTATTTGGTCAATACCTATATCTATCATCCTAGTTACATAATCCAACCTAAGGTTTTAAATAAGCCTGTTGGGGGCACCTGGGTGGCTCAGTGGGTTAAGCCTCTGCCTTCTGCTCGGGTCATGATCTCAGTGTTCTGGGATCGAGCCCCGCATCGGGCTCTCTGCTCAGCGAGGAGCCTGCTTCCTCCTCTCTCTCTCTGCTTGCTTCTCTGCCTACTTGTGATCTCTGTCTACCAAGTAAATTAAAAAAAAAAAATTAAATAAGCCTGTTGGACATTAAGACAGCATTATATATAAATGACAGGACCCCGTGCCATGCAATTGTGATGAAATCTAAAAATATATTCCAAGAAGTAGCTATTTATGTGATTGACTGGCACTAGAAAGGCCCAATGAAGAGTCATCATCTCAAAATTCCACTTAAAAACTAAACTATTTAGCTTAATTAGGGATTTTTTTCTGCCATAATTACTTTAACACTGAGGTTACACGCACACATACACATATGCACACACACATATGCACACACACATAAATATAATGGCAATAGTATTTTTGTCAAGACTTCTGCATATGGTTTTAAAACTGCTATGCATATTTATGTGTGTTTTCTTTTCATTTACTTGGGATACTTAAAAGAAGGTGGTTTGCTAGGTTTCATGACTAATCTATTAATTTTATGAAATATATTAAAATATTCATAATTTTAATTGATAATTTTGTCAATTGATTTCTAGTGTTAAAGAGAATCTGATAGAGTTATGATGTTCATTTAGTACAGTCTAATTAGTTAATTTAATAACCTGAGTTTAAATGTTGAGAAATTGATTCTTTAGCTACATCAACATGTTTTAATGATTAAAGAATTGTTTACTGAACCTACAAGCCCAGCTCATTGATCATAAATCAGAGTACAAAGTGTTTATGAAGATTCTCCTGGATGCACAGAAGGCTCTTGGGCAGAAAAGAGCTCTCAACAGACTTGAATCATAAAAAGGAACTTATAGATCTTTTAAACTTCTACTTTAAAAAAGAATATAAAACATGTTTTTGAGAAATATTTTTATAAAAAGTGCTAAAAAAGATTTTTTTGTCCTTAAAGAGTTCTATGTCCACCATTGAAGAAATGCATGCATGTGAAACATTTCACTCCCTAACAATATGGGACAAATGAAGTGTTGCTGTACTCCTTGGCTGGTTTATTGTAGCCATTCATCAAATAATGATACTTTAATAGATTTGCACATGTGAAATGATAATAATTTGTTACTTCTATAGCAATTTCCAAATATAACCTACATTTCCAGAACACATGAACCAATTCTGAAAGCTAAGAGCTATGCTTGCTATTGAGAAAGGAGATGCATTCTCCTAGGCTTACCAAATCAAAAAATAGAAGAAAACACTTTGGCCCAATATTCTTGTTTTACAGATAAGAGAATTAACTAAAGGAAGTTGAGTAGTTTTTAAAAAAGATTTTATTTACTTATTTAATTTATTTATTTGACAGAGAGAGAGAGAGAGAGAGTGTAAAAGTAGAGGGAGCAGTAGAGGGAGAAGCAGGCTCCCTACTGAGCAGGGAGCCAGATGTGGGGCTTGATCCTTGTACCCTGGGATCATGACCTGAGCTGAAGGCAGTTGCTGAACTGACTGAGCTACCCAGGCACCCAGGAAGTTGATTAATTTATCCATGTTTTCACATGTGTTAGTAGTAGAACACCAAATGAACATCTCATGACTCCCACTCCTGTGGTTTTTCTCCATTAGAAGCCCTTAATTAAGTTTCTATACAGTTGTCATTTTATTTTTTTTTTTACATTTGTTCTTTATTTTTTTAACTTTAATTTAAAATTTTTTCAGTGTTCCAAAATTCATTGCTTATGTACCACACCCAGTACTCCATGCAATACGTGTACAGTTGTCATTTTAGTTCACAAGTTTGTATCTAATGTTCTTGACAAAAAAAACCCAAAACCTACTGTGAGAATCTATTGTGAAGAAGATTGGAAATTTTCAGCAGCATTAAGCATAACTTCTTTATGAACTGCATGTCCAAATTTCACTAGAAAAGTAAAGCAATTACTAAAGTAAAAGAATGGTTTTTACTATTCGGTTCTACTGACACTAATGACCTATTTTTTTCTCCATGCATTCACATTTCTGGTATCCATCATTTGATTTGAGCTACCCCCCCACCCAATATCTTAATTATATCATTAAGTGAAAGCCTTATTATCCAAAAATGATTTAGGAAATTATTTAGGAGGGTAGCACTCTCCGTGTGTTACAAACTCAAATATTGGTGGGGGTCACAGAGTTAAATAAATGAGAGGTAATACCAATTGAAACAAAGGAGGAAGTATCTAACAGGACTCTTGGGCTGATGAGTTTGTGGCCACATAAAGGAAGTCCAACTTCATTAAATATACATATGTATAAATATACAAATGCATATTATCAAGTAGAAAGATATTGTCCAGCCCAAAGGCTGAACATTATGTTTTATTCTTTTCACAGATCATCTTTGCTTATGTAGAGTGTTGCCTTTGAATAGCAATTTCCAAACTCTGTGGTATTAAGACCTCTTTATATTCTTAAAAATTATTGAGAAGCCCACAAATATTTTATTTATGTGAGCTATATATATATCATTACTTAGCGATTAAAATTCAGAAAGTACAATATATATATTTACAATTAATAAATATATTTCATGTAAATACAAATAACATGGTTTATGAAAACTAAGTACACTTTCTGAAACAAAAACACAAGGAAAATTGTAATGTTTAAATTTTTGCAGCTCTCTTTAAGATTTGACTTAAAAGAGGGGCACCTGGGTGGCTCAGTGGGGTAAGCCTCTGCCTTCAGCTCAGGTCATGATCTCAGGGTCCTGGGATCGAGCCCCACATCGGGCTCTCTACTGAGCTGAGAGCCTGCTTCTCTCTCTCTCTGCCTGCCTCTCTGCCTACTTGTGATTTCTCCGTCAAATAAATAAATAAAATCTTTTTTTTTTTAAAGATTTTATTTATTTGACAGATCACAAGTAGGCAGAGAGAGAGGAGGAAGCAGGCTCCCTGCTGAGCAGAGAGCCTGATGTGGGGCTGGATCCCAGGACTACCTGAGCCGAAGGCAGAGGCTTTAACCCACTGAGCCACCCAGGTGCCCCAAATAAATAAAATCTTAAAAAAAAAAAAAAAAGATTTGTCTTAAGAAAGCTCAATTTTCTTACCTGCTTTGGCTTTTGGTCTGTTATTTTGATTAACATATATGAAAAAATTTGGACTCACCATAATAGCTGGGAAAGAGAAGACTTCATGGATCCCCTGAAAGTTTCAAAGCCTCCCAAGGGTCCTCAAATTACACTTTAGAAATATTGTCAAATAGTAAGAAAGGAAGCCAGAGCAGAACACGTTAGTTCAGACCAAGCTTCCAGATACTGACCCAAACTTATGGAATGGTCCAAATAAACATTACTGAATAAATACCACTTTGACTGTCTTTGGCTTCCTGTTTTGGAGATAGGTCTGCCATAGGAGTTCATGTTCCCATAAGAGATCCATACCTATCCATGTCCTTTTCTTTCCTGTTTGGTGTTGATAACTAACAGCCATTGCATACCTGTTGTAATTGTCATCACAGTCCCTACCTATCTCTATGCCTGTATCTATCTACATGTATGTGTTCCCATATATATAACTAGATCTATTTATGTCTACCTCTATCTCTGTATCTGTATGTCTGTATGTATGTTTATAATCAGTGGCTACAATCTGCTTTAAAATAGATGTTTGCATGTATTTAAAACTAAAATACTTCTCATATCCATTTGGAGTTGTTCATTGGTTGGAAATAACTCTGCTCAAGTAAAGATGTAGCCCAAATGAAGAGCTGCAAAATGACAGCTTAAATATATGTCAGCAGTGAAGGCAAATATGGACTTTGCTCATCCAAGTCCAACACTCTTTAGGAGGATGCAGCAAGTCTGTGAAGGCAGGATAGAAAGAGCTGGCTACCATGTCAAAAGCCAGGCAGGCTCATAGACTTGCTTTTTCCTTCAGGGCTTTATTATGACAACCACAATTACATGCTTTCTAGGTCTCAGTCAAGGCTGTAAGCCTTCCTGTAAAGATGAGCTATGGAAAAATCCAAGACTGCTCAGAGATTGCAACAGATTGTTCCAATTCCCTCCCACCTTCCATAGATCATACATGACAGAAAAATAGTGATGTCTTTCCAAATCTCTCTCTCTCGCACGCACACACACACGAGTGTGCACGCGCACACACAGACGCACGCAGGCTTACCCTTAAACAATCTTGTGTCCTTTTGTTTATGGTAGCAATATCATTTCCTTAATAAAATGTTTTAAATGCCGCTCTTTCAATTTTGGACAACACTAGCTGGTATTTCACTGGCTTGTATTGAAAAACAAAGTGTATTTGTCACCGTCAAACTTGTTTACATGAATCAAGCAACACTGTCACCGAAGAGGAAGAACTGTCATTTTTTTCCTTCCCTCCCTCTGCCCTTCTAGGTTTCAAAGCAAAGTCCACAATATCGCAAATGCATTTTTGTGGACTTAAAGAGGACTGCTTTTTCCTAAAAATAGATGGAATTTAATGACATCCCCAGTTCACAATCCCTCAGATCTGTAATGGGGATCATGTACCTCTATAAACAGAGGTGAGTTGGCAGGGAGAACGTTGAGTGTTTGGAGAGAACTACCTGCATTTTTCTTTCTTCAATTGAGCTGACACTTCATATTTTTATTTACTTTTGTTTCTTTCTGCATGTCTTCAGAAATGCAAATAACTCAGCCATGTAGATTTTGCAAGGCACTGCTAAATCATGGTTACTAATTTGTTATGTCTTAAGAAAAGCATTTCTCAGCAGGCTTGGATGATATGTAAAGCCTGTTCTGCCCATGACCTTGTCTTCCTGTGGCTTTTCCTAAGATCTATGATAATGACCAAGAAAAGATTCAAAACAGATTTGTCTGCCCCAAAGTTTGACTCTTTGGCCTATGGTTTATAGAACGATCTTTTTTAAATCTTGGGGATGCATTCCAGAACTTACTGTCTCAAACTGTTTTCAGCGACAGAGACAAATGTTTCTAAGAAAGATTCTCTGGGTAGCATCAATTAAAAGCAGAGTGGATTTTCACTTCAACCTGTCTTATAAGCACACTAAGTTATTGACAATAAACTAGAAGTTTAGAATAATCATTAATTCATTCAACAAATAGTTTATTGTTGCTGAGCTAAATATCTGTGACCCCTGCAAGTTATTTAAGGCTCTTTGAATCTTAAAGAAAGGTAATTAAAAACTGCCATGGTACTAAGTAGGTGTTTGACCTCAGGCAATAATAATAAACTTAACAATTACATTGTGTTTTGTGGTATAAAAACATATTCATGTTCATTATCTTTGCTTTTTCACACATTTTATCTGCCTTTGCCAGATAAAGTATAGGTTCTCCAGTTAAATATGAATTTCATAAAAATAATAAAAAATTATTTAGGATAAGTATGTCCCAAGCATGGGGCATGCTGTATAGTCATTTGTTAAATTTGACAATTCTATCTCTATTTGGAGAAGTTTAAGGTTGAGGGAAGTAGGCAACTTACTTCTCATCATCAGGTTTGAACCCTGTTTGGTTTTTTTTTTTTACTTCAAATCCAGTTCTGTTTTGCAATACTACCTCTGTGCCTAGGCTTTCTGAACCTCAGTTTTCTATCTTGAAATCAATGAGTAAAAATAAATATGGCAGAAGAGGGTCTAAACCCAGTGACAGTGAAAATGCCTTCCATTCGTGAGAGGCTATGTTCATGGAGCACTAATGAGGGTGATATGAAACAATGCTTTATTGTTAGAGACAGAGCATCAGTTAAATACCCATGAGATCATTTAAGCTAGAAGAAATACAAACGTACTAGATACCTTATAGGAAATCAGGGGAACCAGAGAATCGGGTTTAGAGGCTATGTAGCCATGTGGAGTTCCCAAATACATCATTACGGTTGCCCAGTGAATACCACAGTGCCACTGCCACTAGGTGCAAGATCTGCAGCTCGTACAGTTATTTCTGGGAAAGGAAATGTCCAGTAGACACTGTTGTTGTTTCTGAAAGATCCATGTCTGTTTACCACCCTCCATCATCTTTACCAGAAAGGATCTTATGCATAGCCTCCTAGTTCATTTCATTTAATGAAATCTCCAGTTATGTCTAACTTGTGTCACCTGGGTAATTTTCTTATGTGTTAACTGCAAAACAACCTAGAAAAACAAAGCGTCTGGGTTTTACCCCAGACACGAATGACTCCTACAGTGGGCAATTCCCCACAAAGAGATGATGCTCACTAAGTACTGTACAGCCAAAGAAATATGCAGCATTCTGACCTTAGAAACAGGTCAACATCATACCCCTATTTCTATCACATATATACCTGCATCAGCTGTCAACCCAAGCTATCTTACGTATTTTCCTTTCTCATCAAATCCTAACAAAGTTCATACATCTTATATTTTATACTGAATCCTCATCTATATATCAACCTGACCTAGAGCACCAACTAATATATGTGTACTATCACACTATCTATCCAAATAGCACTGAAAGTCCCAGAGAGTTTCCCGTGCTTTCCCAGATCCCCGGATTTTATTTCATTGTGGGGTAGAAACATAGCCCTCTTAGACAAGTTCTGGTCACTTGAAATTCCAAGATCTCCTACAAATTATTTCTTTCCCAATGAACATACTGAAATACTAAACTGCTGATAGTTGCTAATTTTTTACTGTGAATGAATATTTTAATCCAAGGTCTATAATTTTCTCTATGTAAAGATTTAAATAATCTGTTCTTGGGGCTGCTGTTGGGGCTGTTATTTCATTACACCTGTACAAGTGATATTATACATGCCATGAGAAAGGTCATGAGAAAAAAAAAACATTGTAGGACATACGTTGGTTTTCTTGACACCACAGAAATCTTATGAGGACTAGCAAAGGCTGGATATCCCATATGAAATATTCAGCTACCTTGTTAGTTAAGTTAAACCCACTACCTTGCAGATATCCTAAACTCTGTTTCTCAGAAACCCCTTTCTCTCTGGTGCTGAGGTAAAGAATCATGGTTCAACAACATTCTTAGTGCTCTAAGCAAATTCATGAATTCCACCAGGGTAAATAAGCTTGCGAGAGAAATACACGCATATTTTGAGTTTTATCTATCTCTAATTTGAATTCTTAGAAATATCTGGGGAAACGTGGAAAAATACAACTAATTGGACCTGAAAAGAGCTTACAACTTTCTTCAAAAGCTCTTCATTTCCCTCTTAAAGTGTCGTGTAGTCGCATACTCTGCAAAGAAACAAACTTGAATAGTATTTAAGGAAAATTCCAGGTTTCCTCTAGAGCAGTATTCTATCTACTTCAGTTTGGGTGGGAAAATAAAGGAATCATTTTTTAGGGGAATTTTCTTTTTGTAGGAATAAAGACAAGAAAACCATGCAGGCTTCCCCCAGTTAATATATTATTCCTTCTGGTAGATCTGGTTCAGTAGGGGAAAGCATTTCCTTCCATACAAGTGATTAGGATAATTCAATTTCTTTTAACAGCCTGAGTTTCTCCAATACTAATCTCTTACCCAATAAAACTTTGACTTTTTTTTTCCTATTTTCTTTCTTAGATTAAAAAAGAAAACATGTTAAAACTATGTATACTCAATTCTCCCATTAATTTATATTAAGTGATTCCCCATGACAATCAAGTATAGGGAAATTCACAATAAGCATTTTTATTCTGCAATATAATCTTGTATATAAGACTTTGTTAAAATAAAAATCCAATTGAGACTTGAAGGCAAAAGAAGTTACTCGAAGGTGATCACTAATCTTTAAGGAAAGTATTTGGTGGTTTTGCTTGTTAGCTAGCAAAATTTCTTAAAAGGAGACAATGTTTACAGGAAGATGGTGGTAATGGGTTGATGGTATAAGTATTGGCACCCAATGCCTTCCTTTCTAGTGTCTTCTTCTGTTACTTCCCATTTTTGGTCCATTTATCTGTATAAAGCTTATAATAATCTGACAATTTCGGGGGATGTCTTCATAAACTTCACTCAGACAACTTGACAAATGGCTCACAATGAGAAACATGTATGTTAATTCATTTTCCTGCCAACATATGGCACTTGGTCTTCATTTGTGAAGTCATTTACTCGGAAGGAAAAACAGTTTTCCTCAGTAGCTCTGAGTACAAAGTCAAGTAGATCTTTAGAGAATAGGTGTTCTCAGGTAGCTTTATTTCTACCTAACACAGGTAACTACCTGTTCAGATGTATTTTTCATTAACATTTTCCTTGGATTTGCTGTATTTTCCACAAAATGCCACAAGTTTCTCAGAAAGCAATTAAAAACATAGTTTAGTCACTAATACCTGTCAGTGTTAATTTTCTTATCACATGTGCCAGACATACTTATGAATATGACAATTACTTATCTCAGCAAACCTGCTTCTGTTCAAAGAGCAATCAAGACGAAGAATAAGGTTGCTGCATATCCTAATATGCAGTGACAACTAACACATCTAGGTATGCAGTGCTTAGGCACTAGGGATGGAATTTAAATGTTGGAACAAGCATCCCATTTCTCAAATTTGGTATCTTGGACACTTAAAGGCTTTACCATTAATGAATTTTCTACATAAGTAATTGTAACAATTCGGATAGCTCTGTTCTGATTGTTAAATATTGAATTCAAAATATGTTAGCAACAGATTCTTTTATTTAAATATGCTAAAGGAGGTACTAATAGATAATAGATCAAGAGTAGGAACTATATTCTATATGGTTGTGGATTATATAGAGACATACAGGAGTATATAGAGGTATGCAGCTGGTCTTCTGTATTTAGCATGTCCATGAAGAATAGGCAAGGACTGATTGATTTTTAACTGCAAAGTAATGATTTCTTGGGCCTCTCAGTCATTTGTCTAACTACTCTGGCTTGGTGTTTATCATCTCACTAGAAGCAGAAGACCTGATTGAATGTGCATTTCTGAAAGCTCCAGAGATTATTAAAGTCCAATTGTCAGCCTATAAATCATTCTAAGTTTTTATATTACGTGACTGAGGCATCCATGCTACTAATTGCAGATTTCCTTCTAAGGCTTTTATGATAGCCAAAGTGCAATTTTCAATCCCCCTGGTGACTTAGTCTGCCATTTAAAGACTGAGTAATGTCACCATCTAGACTATAGAAGAAAATTTAAATTTTTTTTAAGGCTAGTCAATTATGGTTGGCTGAAACATCTGCTTTCTGATTTCCCAATAATTTATAACATTAGTTATATAACTGTAACCTGCATGATAGTTTCCTTCACCCTTTATTTCAATTATTTCCAAAATTTTTATTTTTTTTTCCCTAAGATGTTTACCAATACAATATCCTTTTATTCAAGATAATTGAGATTCAATTCAAGAAACATTTGTTGTGGCACTACAGTATTTCAGGATCTATCTTAGGGGTTCATGGTTTGGAGGGAAAAAAAACGCTTATAATCAGCTGGAACACATAAATACATTGAACATAGAACGTTCTGAAAAGTGATGAGTATTAAAAACTATGAAAACCTCTCCAGAGGTTGTTAACCCTAAGCTAGAAGAGGAGAATTCCTTTTGGGGTGTAAGAGATGTAAGGATACCTCAAGGGAACATGGGCCAGACTTAGAGGAAAGCAAGATCTGTTTGGAGAGCAGTGGTCAAAGCAGGGAGGGAAAAGCTATATAGGAAGGGAAAAGCCAGCAGAGAAGCTTCAAAGGAAATCTGGGATTAGTTAAAAGCAATTATAGGCTCTTCTTGGTCCTGTTCTTTTTAAATTATCCCAGCCCTACCTATTCCCACCTGCAAAACTATAGTGAGGCATTATCGGTTTCCAGGTTGCCTGTTTTGACTGTTTTGTTGTCCCCATACTAGTCACATGCTTTCTTCGTCTTTCCCATAACCACACTCATTTTTTTTTTTAACCCTATGGGTACAGTGATGTAGCTGCATTGCAGATCTGATCATGGCACTCTGCAGCTTCCACCTGTTTCAGCCTATGTGTCCTACAATGTGGTGCAGGGCCCTCCACGTTCTGACACTTACTCGCTCTTCAGTTGCATCTTAAGCGGATTTCCAGCTAACAATCCTTGAATTCAGCATGCTCTCACACCTCTGTGTTTTAGCGTGTGCTCCGTCTCTAAACTTGAATCCTCCTCTACCCTTTGTGTATCCCTGAAAACTGGTCTGTTAAGATTCCTCTCAGAAGGGCTTTCTTAGGGAAAGCTTTCTGGAAACCCCATCCCTGACTAGCACACAGGGTCAGCTTCTTCTTCCTTTGCTCCTGCAGCACTTTTTATGTACCTTAATGGAAGCATTTATCATACTGATTATAATTATTTTTGATGCCTCCCTTTACCTTTTAGTTATTTGAAAATGCTAAATAGTTCATCTAGTTCATCATTATTTTACTGGGAATTAGCAACAGTTCCTGTTATATAACAAAGGGTCTGTGTATATGTGTGTGTGTGTGTGTGTGTGTGTGTGTGTGTGTGTGTATGAATAATATTTAAGTCAAAGAATGTAGAATTTCAAAAGAAGGACTAAGCAAATCATTATTTTTACAGAAAGATCAAGTAAAATTAGGGCAGCAGTTATTCATGATCTTTTCAATAATAATTTCTCAAAAAATTATGGTGAGTTGAGAAGTAAATTGGTGATAAAGAAGTGGCAACAAGAGATCTTCTGTACAATATTTACAACTTGATCATCCCAGGAAGACCAAGGAGAAGTGATTAATAAAAAAAGGAAAGATTAAAAATACAACACAGATGGGAAAAGTTTTTTAACCAAGATAATGAATCAGATCAAACAGCATTGGGAGAGATTTGTCTTGTAGAGCAAGAGTATTTCTCCTTAGACAGGTAGTAACAGTATCACCGACACAGTGAAGAAATAGGTAAGCTCAAAAGTAGAAAAAAATGGGATGTGAAGTTGTGCCTGATGTCTTCATTATTTGTTTTATTGGCTGGCACATAATAGTTAGATAAGTATTTGCTGAATAACTTAACCATTTTGAGAGAGAGGGCCTCACTATTAGAATATGAAAACCTAAGAGAATAAAAAATTTGGAGAATTTAGGGTAGTATATTGAAGTGGCAGCTTAAGTGGAATAAAGTTTAGCCTTTCAGAGTACCTCTCAAATACCCATAAAAAGTTCAAATAATCATGGCAATAATAATTGATATGTACTATGATCTGTCTCTCAATCCTAGGGCTAATGTGACTCAAAGTATCTTCAGAAACTTGCCCATTTCCTAAATCTGTAATATATACCCCAAATAACAACAGAATGCTATCATGCAAATACGAAGTCAAAGGAAGTCCCCTAGTCTCTCTTTCCAAACAGATCATCAGCCTTGGGCTGTTCCTACACAACATGCTAGTGCTGCCTGTGAATATTCATTATGGGGATCAACTAAGAAAATAAACTAAGGAGGAGTTAAAAAAAAAGAAAAGTTAAAACAAGCCAAGGACCCAGCTGAAGATCTGAAATCTGTTAAGACATAAACTGGTAATATTTTAAAATTGCCTAGTTTAGGTCTTATTGGGACAATTGACAAGGGTCTAAAGGATTTAAGGCCAGTAAATCCGGTCTGGTAAATGCTGGTAAGAGTAGCTATGAGAACTCAGGAGGAGAAAACAAGAGCCAGAGACACATAGCAGGGTAGATAGGTGAGGGAACACAGTTAAGCACAGTTAAGTTATTCTGCTGAAACTGGAAATTAAGGCTTTGAGTTTCTTTCGCCAGAATGCCAAAGGACAATTTAGATAATATTTGGCCAGAGAATAGAATGAGTCTAATATATTGTCATGGAAAATCATGTATTTGGGTCTATCAACCAGGTGGCTGGTTACTGTGATATGGTATTGCTTCTCATGACACTCAGGCTCAGAAACACCTCTTAGTGTGGTTAGAAACAAAGACAAGCATTGGAAGCTAATTTAGAAAATCCTGTGACTGCTTTTGCAGTATCCTTTCCTTTTGGTCAGATTTGTCCTAATTCAAGCATTTTATCACTCATTGATTCAACAATTTTTTTTAGTCTTTATTTAAATTTCACTTAGTTAATATACAGTTTAATATTAGTTTCAGGTGTACAATATAGTGATTCAAAACTTCCATACATCAGTTGCTGCTCATCACAAGCACACTCCTTCATCCCTATCCCATATTTAATCTAACACCCCACCAACCTCCCCTCTGGTAAATATCAGTTTGTTCTCTGTAGTTAAGAGTCTGTTTCTTGGTTTGCCTTTCTCTTGCTCTATTTTCTCCCTTTGCTCATATGTTTTGTTTCTTAAATTCCACATGGGTGATATCTAATATGGTATTCATTTTTCTCTGACTTATTTAACTTAGCATAATACTCTCCAGCTCCACTTGTGTCATTGAAAATGGCATCATTCAACAAATATTTGTGTGCAACTGACTCTGTGTGAGGCACTGTCTCATGTGCTAGGTTCTAACAATAAATAAAGAGGCAAGATCCCTGTGATTATATAAATTAATATTCTAGACCATGGAAAAGAGATCCTAAATGACTATACACATACATGAAAAGAAAAATAAAAGGTAAATTTGTAGATTATTATGACGGATTGAAAAAAAAAAAACATAATATGGGGGTAGAAAGAGACAGCTTAGATTGAGAGGTTAAGAAGACCACTCTGAAGGGCGCCTGGGTGGCTCAGTTGTTAAGGGTCTGCCTTTGGCTCAGGTCATGAGCCCCACATCCGGCTCCCTGCTCGGCAGGAAGCCTACTTCTCCCTCCCACTCCCCCTGCTTGTGTTCCCTCTGTTGCTGCATCTCTCTGTCAAATAAACAAACAAAATCTTAAAAAAGAAAAAAAAGACCATTCTGAGAATTTCAAATGTGAGAACTGATGGACACCAAAGATCTAGCTATGTGACAATATGAATTTAGAACATTCAAGGCTGAGGTAATGGCAGGAACAAAGATCTCAATGCAGTGACGAATTTGCCAAATGGCTGAAGCCCAGAAAGAGTTAGCAAGAAAAGTAATGTGCTTAGGTCACAGGTGGCAAGGGAGAAGGTAGTAGAAGATAAGGGCAAATGAGAAGACAGACAACTATCTTTTCTGAAAGGCCGCGTAGGTGTTGGTAAATGGCCTGAATATTATCCTATCTAAAATGGGGAGCCAATAGAAGATTTTAGTAGAAGTTTGACCTGAGTTGATTTGTATTTCCATCTGCAGTTCAAGAAGTGATTTAGAGAAAAAATAGGGAAGCTGTTAGGGAGCTATTGCAGTGTCTGAGAAAGAGATGATGGATGTATTGTTGAAAACAGCAGGGTAGAGGTGGAAAGAAGTAGAAAGATTCAAGATGTTCTTAGAAATAAAACTGACAGGACTTTGTCATGGGTAATGAGGAAATGGAAGAAAACGAGAAGTTAAGCATCAGGACTGCAGACCATGGTGTGTTTCTACTCCAGAGATCTATTATTATTTGATATCCTCTTTTCAGAAAACCTTCTTTCGCCAAAGCCTGATCAATAAGCTTACTCATTCAGTGGATGCTTCGGTGTTTTAGTTAAATGTTGGAGAAGAGTGAATAAATTATTATAAAATAACTAGTATATTCTATGTTACAGGTAACTAACTTAAGTGGCATATGTTTATTATATTCAACTATATTCTTGAATTTTCTCATCAGGTTTTTCATATGTTCAAGTCCTAACTCCCAAATAACTGGTGAATTTGTTTTTTAGGGCAAGGATGTTGTCAAGGATGTTGTCTATTTTTCATAGACATCAGGAGAAAATTAGGGCTATTAGGGCTATTAACAGTCACTGAGTATATATGCCAGTTGCTTCCAGGGTCAAGTGACTTCATGATTTTCAAATGAAGTCTTGTCTGGAATTAGCAGAGAGAAAGCACCAGAAGGAGATGGAAAGAGGATGTCTGAGTTATAAAAAGGGTTCCAGTAAGAGGAAGGTGAAAGAAAATGTATCAAAGATAAATTTGTCTTACTGGACAAACTCGTAAGGGGTAAGCCTTGGAAAGAGATATACTGCTTGGTCTTTCTGAGATGACAAGGCATCAAGGAGGCTTTATAAATTATAAACCTGTAAGAAATTACAGAAATAGCTTGCTGAATTTAAGGCAAAATGGACTTTGAGCCCTCATGAATCTGTTCCCAAGTTAACCTCAAAAATTACCCTTAATTTAAAATTTCACAGTCACTCCCTTGATGAGTGTACATTAGAGGTGCATCAGGTAATTACTTTTTTAAGCATTACATACAATTTAGATCAGATTCAGGCAATGTGGTGTAAATTCTCTCTCTTGAATCTGACCTTAACCACAAAGTCTAATTACCTAACCAGGACAGTTAGCAGGGCAGAGAGAACCCATTATCTAAAGCAGGTTTTTGCAAAATGCCAGTTCACTCATCGTTTATTGGCTAAAAAGCAATCTGACCTTGTGTATGAAGTCATTTTCTAAAATTCATCTTGGAATCCAGTAAATCTACTAAAAACTTAGCTGAAGTTGAGACTACGAGCACCAAACAGGTTTCCTAGACACATCCTGACATGATAGTGCAGAAAACATTTCTAATGTTAGTATTCTGATGCCAGCAGCCAATGCTGAAGTATATTTGCATTCACCATGTGCAGTCAGAAGCGACGTGATCTAAAGGCTTGTTGTGAGTTAAATGGCTCACAGCGTTTTGCAGACAAGTTTCACTTGCACAAAGTCCTAGAATTAACGCGTCAAGTTAGGTGACAAGCTCTTAAGCTGATACATACATACATCAAGAAACTGCGCTCCTCATAACCAACCTGTCATAGTTTATTATGTTCTGAGAAAATGTCCCACATACAAATGTGACTTTGTTTATGAAACTTAATATATTAAATGCGGTCTGATGCTAAAAATTACTCCCATTTTTATCTAGGAGAATGTATTTCCATAAACTATATAATAGAGAATGATTTAAACAACATTAACGATAAAGAACTTGGAGAAAATATTATTATAGTTTGCATTAAAATGTCATGAGATCAGAGAGGCTTGGAACAAATAATTTGATGGGGTCTTATTTTCTCACAAGTCCACGTTATTTGGAGTAGGGTAAATACCGCCCTAAAACATTCTCCTTCGTAAACAGAACTCAATCTTAAGAGTTCTTAATGCAGATACTCTGAAATTGTTCATTTAGGCTAATGACAATACAGAAGGAGGAGAAAATCACATGTGCCTGAGGCGGAAGAAAATGCCAAGTGCTTGCCCTCTGAGGATCTGGTTGTTAAAACCAATGTGACAGTGTCATCTTTCCAGGCTTAAGTAAATGGCTGCATGGTTGCACAAGGGCAGTATCAAAGACCTCATGGTAGTGTGAGCCAACATCGTCGCAGGTCCAGTGTCCAGTGACCCCTCCAAAGGAAAGGAAACTGACTCATGAAAGCTAAGTGAGCTATTAATAGTCCAACATAGGTGTAAACACCTGGTTGTGGAGGCATGAACCAACAGGACTGGATGTGGTCAGACCTTGTACTAGGCAAATCCAAAGGGGTGGAGAATGGAGAAGGCATCAGGGAGCTGTGATGACCAACTCTCTTGAGACACGAGAGCAGAGTGACTTTATTCTAAATACCAAATGTTGGAAACGAACTCAGTGTTTGGAGGTTTTAGCATCAGAAGAATATTAAGCTTTTTCGTGTACTACCTATATGACTTTTGGCATGTTGCTTGACTTCTCTAAGCCTCAAGTTCTTTATCTGTAAGTGGGATAATAGCTGAGTTGTGCTTGCAATGAAGAAGCTGACTAAGTACTTAGTAATATAAGTGGCATACAGTGAGTACACTATAATACTAACTTTTATTAATATTACCTTTGGACTCCTTACATCACCAAACATTACAGCAAATTAGGACCAGACTGATCCCAAGCCTGGAATGGAATTGGGTCTATGGCCTTAAATAGGATCCAGCTACATTTAGGGGCATATTGAGTGGCCCAAGCCACTGTTAGCTGTGACACTTTTTTTCTGGGTACAGTGGGTCTCCATATTGGTTGCATTTTGCAGAAACCTGGGAAGCTTTATGAAAATTGATTCTATGGTACCAGTCTCAGAGATTCTGGTATGATTGATATAGGGTGTGACCTGCATAGCAGAGATTTTAAAAGCTCCCCAGCCAGGTGATCCTGATATGCTAGGAAGGCCGGTGTCACCATCTTGAAGTAGAAGGACGTCTGACAGACTAAAGAGACTGAGGAATATAAAAATCAACTAGTTACACCAGCTCAAATGGTGAGATGAACTTACAACTGACTATAAATTTAGTAGAAAAGGAATAGAACAAAACAGCTTATTATATTCTTAATTGGAAAGTTTAAATTTCTCCAACATCCAATATGATGGAGGTTTATGAGGAAAGTAAAATAACTTGGAAGAAGTTTAAAACCCTTATTTTATATGAACACCTACCCAGTTGTATATTAGGAGAGAGAGAGAGAGAGAGAGAGAGAGACAGAGACAGAGATAAGAGAAGAGGGAGGGGGATGAAGACAGAGACAGAGATTACCAAACAGAGAAGGTTAGCAGAGGCTTGAAGATTGCCTTCTGAGTATTTAACTCCTGGGTGCACCAAACATTTCAAGTCCTATAGCTGATGAATTATACTCCACCCTTGAACCTTAAACCTGTGAGTTTAGAAGTAAATTTAATAGAGAAGTAGGAAGAGGCCTGGCAGTACTTGATAGAGAAGGAAAAAATGAAAGAAAAAAAGGAATGTGTAGAAGTAGCAAAAGCAGCAATAGCAGCAGCAAGAATAAGGGACCAAGAGACTAAGCAATGAGAAAACAATAAAATAAAAAGATGGTAGAGTGCAAAATAAATGAATTTAACATTTTTTTAAAAAGATTTTATTTACTTATTTGACAGAGAAGTCACAAGTAGGCAGAGAGGCAGGCAGAGGGGGAGGGGGAAGCAGGCTCCCTGCCGAGCAAGGAGTCCAATGCGGGACTCGATCCCAGGACCCTGAGATTATGACCTGAGCCGAAGGTAGTGGCTTAACCTACTGAGCCACCCAGGCGTCCCTGAACTTAACATTTTTGAAGGAGACAAGACAGAAGGCAAACTGGGTAAGTGGTAGCATCGGGAGGAAATAACTCTTGTTATTTTCAGAGGACATTCTGATTAGGATGAGAAGTCTGCTCTCTCTCCTTGCTGAGAGGTTGATGTTGCTAACAGAATTGTCTTCTCCTTGATTAGCAGGTGCTGGGGACTTTGCAGTCCATTCCACGTATTCTTGCCTTTGAGTCTCTAACCAGAAGCCCTGATATTGGAAAACAATAAGCAAGGAAGGGCTGATGGGTGAATGTTCCCCTAAGAGCAAGTAGGAGGGCTGAATTTGAGTCTCAGTTTTCCAAAAAGAAAGAAATCTAATCGCTTCTTAATCTCTGATTTTAGTAACTGGAGACTCGTTCTCCCAGTAGATTCTTCTGCAAATCTCAGAGCTATAAACCTTAAACTGCTAACAACAGCCTTGCCTTTGAAGTCCATTTTATAGCCCCAAGGTCATTTGTGATTTGCATAATTAGCAGTTCTAATTTATTTTATTTCTTCAAAAATCAGAGTTGTGATAAAAATAGAAGTATTATAATATTCTTGTTCTTGAAACGGTTTTCATTCTGGTTTGCAATTGTTTTTAGGTACTAGAAGAGTATAATAATTAGGATCCATTATCAAGATGATTGGAACACTGAATCACCATAATGACCTCTGTCTATATAAATCATGGTAGCATGTTCCTATAAATGATAGTTTGATGGTCATTTCTGGAATCTAAATGTAAGGAAAAATAATCTTATCTTGTTGAAACAGACTCTACTCTCAAGAATATTAAGTGGAATGATCTTTTCTAGAGAGAAAGTTACAAGTATTTTGCTTTAGAATATCAAGTGGAGAGTGATCACACTCAAACAGGGTCAGCAGATGGCAGGGCCCACCCCTGCCAGATGCTCCAGTACTCTTGGTGCCTACTGAGAAAGAAGAGAGAGAGCTTTGTATATGGTTTACCAACTTCTCCACTAATCACCAACTTCTCAAAAACCACAACTCATTGTGTCTGTCTGGAGAGCAAGTAATAAAAGAAAGCCGTGTAAGAAATGATTTTTCTTCATCTCTATTTTAGAGTATGTGTGCAGGGAAATGAGGGTTTCCATATGAACTTTTTTTTTTTTTTGACTTATTGGCTGCCCTGGTCACTTATTTCAATGTTTTCATCACAGCTCTTTACTTCATAATTCATGTAAAGATGACTTCCTCCAGTATATTTTTTCTCCACTTTTATTGAGATATAATTGATACATAACACTGTATAAGTTTAAGGTATACAATAAATAGGTTAATATGTGTATATACTGTGAAATACTTATCACTATAAGTCTACTTAATATTTATGAAGTTACATAGTTACACATTTTTTTCTTTGTAATGAGAACTTTTTGTTTTTTTCCCCCTATTTTGCCATCCCTCCATCTCCTTCCTCTCTAGCAACCACAAGTTCTCCGTATTTACGAGTCTAGTTCTGCTTCTTGTTCGTTTTGTTTTTTAGATTCCACATAAGTGAAATCATATGATGTTTTCCTTCCCAGATTTATATCACTGAACATAGTTCCCTCCAGCTCCAACTGTGTTGTCACAAATGATAAGATCTCATCCATTTTTTTATGGATGAGTGATACTCCATTGTATATATATACACCACACCTTTATTCATTCATTTACCTATGGACACTTGGATTGATTCTGTATCATGGTTATTGTAAATGATACTGAAATAAACAATTACCTGTATCTTTTCAAATTAGTGTTTTCATTTTCTTTGGGTAAATTCCATGTAGTAGTGGAATTACTGGATTGTATGGTATTTATAACCATAATTTTTTGAAGAATATTTTCTCCAACACTGCACAAGGGTTTCCTTTTTTCTACATCCTCATAAACACTTCTTATTTCTTGTCTTTTTTATTTTTAGCCATTCTTACTGGTGTGAGGTGACATTTCATTGTAGTTTCGATTGGGAGTTACCTGATGATGAGTGATGTTGAGCCTATTTTCACATATCCATTGGCCATATGTATGTCTCTTTTGGAAAAATGCCTTTTTAGGTCCGCTGCCCATTTTCTAATCAGACTTGTTTTTTGGTGTTGAGTTGTGTAAGCTCTTTGCAGATTTTGACTATTAACTCCTACCTCCATACCTATTAAGGTATGTCATTTGCAAGTACTTTCTCCCATTCAGGAGGCTGACTTTTCATTTTGTTGATGGTTTCTTCTGCTGAGCAAAAGCTTTTTATTTTTGTGTTGTCCCAATTGTTTATTTTTGCTTTTGTTTTCCTTGTCTAAGGGGACATATTGATAAATATGTTGCTAAGTTTGATATCCAAGAAATTACTGCCTATGTTTTCTTTTACAAGTTTTATGACTTCAGGTCTCACAATTAGGTTTTAATTCATTTGAGTTTATTTTGGTATATGGTGTGGTCCAGTTTTACTCTTTTGCATGTAGCTGTCCAGTTTTTCCAGCACCATTTATTGAAGAGACTGTCTTTTCCTCTTCTCTATACTTACCTCTTTTCTTCATAGATTAACTGATCATATGAGTGTAGGTCTAGTTCTGGGCTCTTTATTCTGTTCCATTGACCTCTGTGTCTACTTTTGGTTTAGTACCATACTGTTTTGATTACTAGAGCTTTTAGCATATCATGAAATCTGGGAGTCTGACACCTCTAGCTTTGTTCTTTCTCAAGATGTGCTTTCTCAAGATGTGTGTTTGGGGTCTTTTATGGTTCCATACAAATTTTAGGATTATTTGTTCTAGTTCTATGAAAAATGTTATTGGTATTTGATGAAGAGAATGTAAGATTTACTCTCCTAGCCACTTTCCAATATATAATACAGTATTGCTAACTATAGTCACCATGCTGGACATTATATCCCTATGACTTCTAACTAAGTTTTTTAAAAAAAAGATTTATTTATTCTAGAGAGGAGAAAAAGAGAGAGAGAGGGGGGCATGCAGAGAGTGTGAGCAGGGGGAGGGGCAGAGGGAGAGGGAGAGAATTCCAAGCAGAGTTCCCATGGAGCACAGAGCCTGATGTGGGGCTTGATCTCAGGACTCAGATCATGATCTGAGTTCACATCAAAAGTCGAATTCTTAACTAACTGAGCCACCTAGGCTCCCCAACTTATAACTAAGTTTGTGCCCTTGACCACTTTCTCCTATTTTGCCAATCCCTACCCCTACCTCTGACAACTACAAATCTGATCTGTTTCTATGAGGGTTTTTTTTTTTTAAACATTCACATATAAGTGAGATCATACAGTTTTGTCTTTCTATGACTTATTTCACTTAGCATAATGCAAATCAAATGCAAATCAAAACCATAATAAGATCACCTCACACCTATTAGAGACGCCATCATTCAAAAAAGACAAGAGATGAGAAACACTGAGAGGATGTGGAGAAAAGGGAACCTTAGTGCACTGTTGGTGGGAATGTAACTTGGTGCAATCACGATGAAACAGAAAGCATTAAAATTAAAAAAATTAAAAATACAACTACCAAATGGCTGGGTATATATCTGAATGAAGTGAAATTACTAACCCAAAGAGAAATCTGCATCCCCATGTTCAGTGCTGTATTATCTATAATAACCAACACATGGAAAGAAACTATCAACAGAAAAATGGATAAAAACAATGTCACACACACACACAATGGAATAATACTCAGCTATAAAAAGGACATCTTGCCATTTTTGACAACATGGATGGGACTTGAGAGTACTATGCTAAGTGAAATATATCAGAAGAACAAATACTATACAGTCCCTTAGCATATTTGGGAAAGATGAGAGAAAACTTATGGGAGGAGAAGATGGGATTGATGACAGTGATCCCAAATTCCTGCTACTGCACTCTCTCAGCCGCAGTAACTTCCTTCACTGCTTGTCCCACCCTAGAACTCAGACTCAGCACCTTTCCATGCAGTTCTGTCACGAAACAGAGTCCTCTGCAGGCCTCATTTTTGGGATGGCCATATAGGCTTATATGCCTGAGAGGATCCAGTTTTTGCCAGCTGTACTGGCATATTTATTAATTGTACTTACTTTCTCTCTGTAAAATGTCCCTGCTTAGAAAATGAAGTATTTAGTTATTCTATGTAGATTTACCTTTATATTAACATTCCTCACTTCTGCCTATACCACCACCACACAGACCTGTCAAGATATTCCAGATTTTCTACATCGTTATACGAACATGAAAAGAGCAAAGAATAGGTCAGAGAATTGCAAATGAAATATAACATGTATGATTTCCCTTATAGTCCAAGAGAAAAAGACATAGGTATGTATATTTATAAGGTTCATCCATGGGTGCACTCCAGTTTCTAATGTTTTTCCCATCCTAACGATTGCACTTGCTGTGTGTGTGTGTGTATGTGTGTGTGTGTGTGTACATGGGCAGATACAAATGGTGTCGGTCTCCGTGTTATTCTAAATATACACACAATCTGAATGCCAATAATTTGCTCATGGTAGGTGGAGTGCTGGAGACACAACTTTATGACAGATTCCCTGGTCTCTTCTTCCAATCACCATGGGGAGACCTGACTTCACAGAAATCTTGTCTCCTCAGCCTTCCACAGCCACCACAGGAGCATTAGAGCTAACTGCAGAATCAGACCCCACATACCTCCTTATGGGGGAATCCCATTATCAAGTCGCCATTCTTTTCCCAGAAAAACTCAAACAGACTTGTTCCCATGTAGGCATTTCCCAAGTCTGACTTAGTTAATAGATTAAAAAATACATTTGAGGATGAAACATGGAGGAGTGCCAAGGAGGATCCAGCTGAACAGTCCAGCATGGATTCTGGTGTGCTAAATTCAGTCTCCTTACAGGACTTACCACTGTGAACTGCCTTTATTATTTCTCCAGATATCCAGCAAATAAATGTTCAAATACATCCTCACATACATATGTACGTGTACACAAAACCATCCCAAGAAACAGCACAATTTCAATTCAAAAGGAGAGAGAAAAAAGCCTAACTACTCTGCATTTGGCAAGGCTATCTGACACCCACAGTCGAGGTAGCGTGCTATAGATTTATGATGAGTAATGTCAGATATATCTCCCAATCCTGCCTATTTATGTCCCCTTAGGCCTGCAAAGATTGAGACATATACATAAAACATTACAGAGTCCCTAAGTATCTTCTCTAATTCACAAAGATTCAGCTAATGATTTAATATTACATCCTGAGAGGACCAGAAAAAGTGCATACAGGGTGCCCATCTTCACCTGAGCCCCCATCTTAAGGAATGATTTCCTTTATATTGATATGGCAAGCCAATAGAAAAATGGAAAAAAAAAAAAAAACTTCTATAGCTCTTCTTTTAAAATTTCTGTATTTTCTCTTTGATTTCAACCACTCCCCCCCTTAAGCACATCTACATGACACAGGGTGTTATAAGTAAATAAGTAGTCACTAGATGATGCCATAAAATATAAGAAGAGGAAAAAAAGGCTCACTGTCACTTAATGCTTTCTGGTACAAAAATATAGTATCAACTATCATCAGGTGGGTTAGCCCCCATCTAAACACAGAAATACTCATTCCAACCAAAAATGTGAGTCAGCGTGGGAGAGTGGTGTGGGAGAGTGGCTAAGACACAGTGAAGTCAAGGAGGTATGCACAAAAATCCAGGGACTGCCACTTACTCCTGTAACACTGGGTAACTTACTTATGTTTCTCTGAGCTTCCATTATCTTAATTTAGGATACATATAATATTCTCTCTCTTATAAAGTTCTTAGCATCATTCAACCAGAAAGTAAATACAAAATATCCAACCCTATGTGTGCTGTACTTGCACTGCCAAAACTTATGCCATAGGACAGTCCTACCTGGTTACTTGACCACATCTCAAACTCCATGTAGCCAAAAATGAGCCTATCATCTTTCTTCCCACACATTTCTTGATTAAAAACATCTTGTGACCAACCTTTGTGAATCATCAGTGCTTGTTTCTTCCCTTTTACATTACATCTCATCAGTTGGTCTAATTGGGGTCTGCTTCAAAGACAACTTTCCTATTTTTTCTTTTTCTCTTCATGGCCACTGCCTTAGTTCAGGTCTCCGTCATTGCTCTTTGGAATTACTGCAGTTTTCACTAGTCTTCCTGCCTTCAGTCTCTACCCTTTGTAGCCCATCCTCTCAATTCTCCTAGAGGGATCTTTTTGAACCACAAAACTGATCATTTACTTGCCCTCCTTGAAATAATTCAATGACTTCCCTTTGCCTAAACAATTACTTTCAGCATAGGTGGATTTACATAAAATGTTTATTAGCCCCATCTGACCCTCATTTTTCTGCCAGTTCACAAGGATACTCTAGGAAGCTACAAATTGTTCTTCCCTAAATGTGGCACACTTGCTCAAGCCCCTGGGCCTTTGTACAAGCTCTTTCCTTTAAAATGATTTTTCTTTCTGCTGTTCAGCTGTTGAACCTAAATCATTCTTTTAACTCAATTTGAAAGACTATACCACAGTCAAATGCTTAGTCTTATAATCTTAAGCTACTTGTACAGTAGTTTGCTATGGCAATATATAGTCACCTATTCAAAATGTTTTATCTTTCATTCAAAATGTAATGAAAGAGCCCGAATATTTCATTTTTGAATTTCAGTATCTAGCACAGCACCTCACCAGGCTCACTGCCTGTAATGGGTGAACAGGTGAGTGCATGAGGAAGTAGAGATGGAAACGCTCATTTATTTGAGCTGACATGTGTCATAGCCATCACTGTAAAAGAAGGGCTGGTGGTTATGAAGCGAAAATGCTGTGGACACATGAACCTGAAGACTGGAAAAAATAATAACTACTATACCAGAAAAGAAATGTCAAAATGAGTTTGCAGTATTTATTTTAAATACACCCAGGCTGTTTTGGTTCTGAGGGAGATATTTTGCTACTGTGTTTATCAAAATGCATAAGTCAAACAGAGTGCACAGGGCTGTCATCAGTTACCCTGAAGTGACCTTCTAGGATGCAGTATGTTAGTGTGGAAAAACTTACCAATGATACAAAGGCTGGGGTGATCCTAATGCATTCATCCAACAGATATTTTTCTAGGAATAGAATATATGCTGTATAAAATCAGTGACTTCCTAGAAGGACTCCTATTACTCAGGATATAATTATACTCATGGCTAAGATTCATTACAGAGAACTTATACAAAGCAAAATTAATCAAGGGCAAAGGCACACTGGGGAAAAGTTTCGGGGAAACTAGGCACAAGCTTCCAAGAGTCCTCTCCCAGGGCATTCACACAGAATGTGCTTCATTCCTCCAGGTAAAACTGGCTAACCTCAGTGTTCTTATGGTTGACAGTAGGATTGCACAGAAGGGGAGAGGAGTGGTCATACTGTTAAAACAATGTTACCAAAGGAAGGCTGCAAGTAAAATGATGCAAAAAGAATACAAACATCTTGCACTGCAATATATGTTCAGAGCCAAAGCTCCATGATTTCTGATTCTCATTAACTTCAAGTCCCAACATTATCTTTGGGAATAAACATGTATAATAACCCTCAGTGATCAGCATTCATAGCATTTGTAAATTCTGCCCTCCACTGAGAAAAAGCTATACTTAATGTAGTTATTTCCTACATGACTAATTTGGCTCCTAGAAAATAGATACTACTTGAGTCCTCTTAAGAAATTCTTTTTTTTTTTAAAGATTTTATTTATTTATTTGAGAGATAGTGAGAGCAAGCATAAGCAGGGGGAGTGGCAAAGGGAGAGGGAGAAGCAGGCTCCCTGATGAGCAAGGAGCCCGATGTGTGGCTCGATCTCAGGACCCTGGGATCATGACCTGAGCCAAAGGAAGACACTTAACCGACTTAGTCACCCAGGCATCCCAAGTTAAGAAACTCTTAAGAGCTATACCAGGGGGTGAGCAAACTATGGCCCCTTGGGCTCAAACTAGTCCAAAGTGTATTTTCATAAATACAGTTTTATTAGAACAGTGTATTTCTGTTCATTTACATATTATTTATGGCTGCTTTCTCCCTCCATGGCAGAGCTCAGTATAGGCATACCTCATTTAGTCACGTTCACTTTATTGCAGTTTGCAGATAGTGCATCTTTTTAATTTTTTTTTGAGACAAATTGAAGGTCTCTGGCAACCCTGTGTTGAAGAAGTCTATTGGTACCATTTCCCAATAGCATTTGTTCACTTCATGTCTCTGGAATCACATTTTGGTAATTTTTGGAATTTTTCAAATTTTTTCATTAGTTTTTTTTTTTTTTTTTCTGGTGACTGGTAATGTTTGAGGTTAACTACTAAAATTGTTTTGGGGTGCCACGAACCTTGCCTACACAAGACAGGGGACTTAATGGATAAATACATGGGCTCTGACTGCTCAGTTGACCACTGGTCCCATATGTCTCTCCCCCTCCTTGGGTCTCCCCTGTCCTCAGAGACACAGTATTGAAATCAGGCAAAGTAATAACCCCACAATGGCCTGTAAGTGTTCAAGTGAAAGGAAAGGTGGCACGTCCCTCATTTTAAATCAAAACAAGAAATAAACTTAGTGAGGAAGGCAAGTCAAAAGCTCAGAGAGCCGGAAAGCTGGCCATCTTGTGCCAAATAGTTGGCCAAATCATGAATGCAAAGGAAAAGTTCTTGAGGCAAATCAAAAGTCCTACTCCATTGAACACATGAATGATAGGAAAGGGAAAAAGCCTTACCGCTGAGATAGAGAACATTTTAGTGGTCTGGAGAGAAGACCAAACCAGCTACAGCATTTCTTTAAGCCAAAGCCTAATCCAGAACAAGGCCCAAAGTGTATTCATTTCTGTGAAGCCTGAGAGAGGTGAGGAAGCTACCAAAGAAAAATTTGAGGCTAGCAGAGGTTGGTTCATGAGATTTAAGGAAAACATGGTCTCTATGACCTAAATGTGTGAGATAAAATAGCAAATGCTAACAAATGAACCCATAGCAAGTCTACCCAGAAGATGTAGCTGAGATAGTGAATGAAGGTGGTTACACAAAACAACATTTTCCACTGTAGACAGAATTACCTCCTGCTGGAAGATGAGCCCATCTCAGAATTTCAGAGCCAGAGAGGAAAAGTCACCACCTGGCTTTAAACATTCAAAGGACAGGCTTAAATACAGCTAGTGACTCTAAGTTGAATCCTATGCTGATTTATCATTCCGAAGATCCTAATGCCCTTAAAAATTATGCTAAATCCACTCTGCCTGTGCTCTATAAAAGGAAGAGAGCAAATCTTGAATGATAGCACATCTGTTTACAACGTGGTTTATTGAATAATTTAAGTCCACTGTTGAGACTTACTGCTCAGAAAAAGATTCCTTTCAAAATATTACTACTCATTGACAATGCACCTGCTTACCTCAGAGCTCTGTACAATGATATCAATGTTGTTTTCATGCCTGCTAACACAACATCCATTCCGCAGCTCATGGATCAAGGAGTCTTTTTGACTTTTAAGCTTATTATTTAAGAAATGCATTTCTTTTTTTTAATTTTATTTTTTAAATTTAATTAATTTTTTAAAAATTTAAACATATAATGTAACCCCACCACCCTCTCCCAACCCCCTCCCACCCCACCCCCCTCTGTTTGTTTTATGACATTAAGAGTCTCTTTTGGTTTGTCCTCCTCCCAATCCCACCTTGATTCATTTATTCTTTTCCTATCCCCTTAGCCCCCACCCCTGTTGCATCTCCACTTCCTCATATAAGGAGATCATATGATAGTTGTCTGTCTCCAGTTGACTTATTTTGCTAAGCATAATACGCTCTAGTTCCATCCATGTCGTCGCAAATGGTAAGATTTCATTTCTTTTGATGGCTGCATAGTATTCCATTGTATATATATACCAACTCTTCTTTATCCATTCATCTGTTGATGGACATCTAGGTTCTTTCCATAACTTGGCTATTGTGGACATTGCTGCTATAAACATTCGGGTACACGTGCCCCTTCGGATCACTACGTTCGTATCTTTAGAGTAAATACCCAGTAGTGCAATTGCTGGGTCATAAGGTAGCTCTATTTTCAATTTCTTGAAACCTCCATGCTGTTTTCCAGAGTGGTTGCATCAGCTTGCATTCCCACCAACAGTGTAGGAGGGTTCCCCCTTCTCCACATCCTCGCCAGCATCTGTCATTTCCTGACTTGTTAATTTTAGCCATTCTGACTGGTGTGAGGCGGTATCTCATTGTGGTTTTGATTTGTATTTCCCTGATGCCCAGTGATGGGGAGCACTTTTTCATGTGTCTGTTGGCCATCTGGATGTCTTCTTTGCAGAAATGTCTGTTCATGTCCTCTGCCCATTTCTTGATTGGATTATTTGTTCTTTGGGTGTTGAGTTTGCTAAACTCTTTATAGATTTTGGATACTAGCCCTGTATCTCATATGTTGTTTGCAAATATCTTCTCCCATTCTGTCAGTTGTCTTTTGGTTTTGTTGACTGTTTCCTTTGCTGTGCAAAAGCTTTTGATCTTGATGAAGTCCCAATAGTTCATTTTTTCCCTTGCTTCCTTTGCCTTTGGCGTTGTTCCTAGGAAGAAGTTGCAGCGGCTGAGGTCGAAGAGGTTGCTGCCTGTGTTCTCCTCAAGGATTCTGATGGATTCCTTTCTCACGTTGAGGTCCTTCATCCATTTTGAGTCTATTTTCGTGTGTGGTGTAAGGAAATGGTCCAATTTCATTTTTCTGCATACAGCTGTCCAATTTTCCCAACACCATTTGTTGAAGAGGCTGTCTTTTTTCCATTGGATATTCTTTCCCGCTTTGTCGAAGACTAGTTGACCATTGAGTTGAGGGTCTATTTCTGGGCTCTCTATTCTGTTCCATTGATCTATGTGTCTGTTTTTGTGCCAGTACCATACTGTCTTGATGATGACAGCTTTGTAGTAGAGCTTGAAGTCTGGAATTGTGATGCCACCAACTTTGGCTCTCTTTTTCAATATTCCTTTGGCTATTCGAGGTCTTTTCTGGTTCCATATAAATTGTAGGATCATTTGTTCCATTTCTTTGAAAAAATTGGAAGGGATTTTGATAGGCATTTCATTAAATGTGTAGATAGCTTTAGGTAGCATGGACATTTTCACAATGTTTATTCTTCCAATCCATGAGCATGGAACATTATTCCATTTCTTTGTGTCTTCCTCAATTTCTTTCATGAGTACTTTATAGTTTTCTGAGTATAGATTCTTTGCCTTTTTGGTTAGGTTTATTCCTAGGTATCTTATGGTTTGGGGTGTAATTGTAAATGGGATTGACTCTTTAATTTCTCTTTCTTCTGTCTTGTTGGTGTAAAGAAGTACAACTGATTTCTGTGCATTGATTTTATATCCTGACACTTTACTGAATTCTTGTACAAGCTCTAGCAGTTTTGGAGTGGAGCCTTTTGGGTTTCCCACATCTAGTATCATATCATCTGCAAAGAGTGATAGTTTGACTTCTTCTTTGCCGATTTGGATGCCTTTAATTTCTTTTTGTTGTCTGATTGCTGGGGCTAGGACTTCTAGCACTGTGTTGAATAGCAGTGGTGATAACGGACATCCCTGCCATGTTCCTGACCTTAGCGGAAAAGCTCTGTTTTTCTCCATTGAGAATGATACCTGCGGTGGGTTTTTCATAGATGGCTTTGATAATATTGAGGTATGCGCCCTCTATCCCTACACTTTGAAGAGTTTTGATTAGGAAGGGATGCTATACTTTGTCAAATGCTTTTTCAGCATCTACTGAGAGTATCATACGGTTCTTGTTCTTTTTTTTTATTAATGTATTGTATCACATTGATTGATTTGCGGATGTTGAACCAACCTTGCTGCCCTGGAATAAATCCCACTTGGTCATGGTGAATGATCCTTTTAATGTACTGTTGGATCCTATTGGCTAGTATTTTGGTGAGAATTTTTGCATCTGTGTTCATCAAGGATATTCGTCTGTAATTCTCTTTTTTGATGGGATCCTTGTCTGGTTTGGGGATCAAGGTGATGCTGGCCTCATAAAATGAGTTTGGAAGTTTTCCTTCCATTTCTATTTTTTGGAACAGTTTCAGGAGAATAGGAGTTAATTCTTCTTTAAATGTTTGGTACAATTCCCCTGGAAAGCCATCTGGCCCTGGGCTTTTGTTTGTTTAGAGATTTTTGATGACTGTTTCAATCTCCTTACTGGTTACGGGCCTATTCAGGTTTTCTATTTCTTCCTGGTTCAGTTTGGGCAGTTTATATGTCTCTAGGAAAGCATCCATTTCTTCCAGATTGTCAAATTTGTTGGCATAGAGTTGCTCATAATATGTTCTTATGATTGTTTGTATTTCTTTGGTGTTGGTTGTGATCTCTCCTCTTTCATTCATGATTTTATTTATTTGGGTCCTTTCTCTTTTCTTTTGGATAAGTCTGGCCAGGGGTTTATCAATCTTATTAATTCTTCCAAAGAACCAGCTCCTAGTTTCGTTGATTTGTTCTATTGGTTTTTTTTGGTTTCTATTTCATTGATTTCTGCTTAGATCTTTATTATTTCTCTTCTCCTGCTGGGTTTAGGCTTTTTTTGTTGTTCTTTCTCGAGCTCCTTTAGGTGTAGGGTTAGGTTGTGTATTTGAGACCTTTCCTGTTTCTTGAGAAAGGCTTGTATCGCTATATATTTTCCTCTCAGGACTGCCTTTGCTGTGTCCCACAGATTTCGGACCGTTGTGTTTTCATTATCATTTGTTTCCATGATTTTTTTTCAATTCTTCTTTAATTTCCTAGTTGACCCATTCATTCTTCAGAAGGATGCTGTTGAGTCTCCATGTATTTGGGCTCTTTCCAAATTTCCTCTTGTGATTGAGTTCTAGCTTCAGAGCATTGTGGTCTGAAAATATGCAGGGAATGATCCCAATCTTTTGATACTGGTTGAGACCTGATTATGACCCAGGATGTGATCTATTCTGGAGAATGTTCCATGGGCACTAGAGAAGAATGTGTATTCTGTTGCTTTGATATGGAATGTTCTGAATATATCTGTGATGTCCATCTGCTCCACTGTGTCATTTAAAGCCTTTATTTCCTTGTTGATCTTTTGCTTGGATGATCTGTCCATTTCAGTGAGGGGTGTGTTAAAGTCCCCTACCATTATTGTATTCTTGTCAATGTGTTCCTTTGATTTTGTTATTAATTGGTTTATATAGTTGGCTGCTCCCATGTTAGGGGCATAGATATTTAAAATTGTTAGATCTTCTTGTTGTACAGACCCTTTGAGTATGATGAAGTGTCCTTCCTCATCTCTTATTATAGTCTTTGGCTTAAATCTAATTGATCTGATATAAGGATTGCCACCCCAGCTTTCTTCTGATGTCCATTAGCATGGTAAATTGTTTTCCACCCCCTCACTTTCAATCTGGAGGTGTCTTCAGGTCTAAAATGAGTTTCTTTTAGGCAGCATATTGATGGGTTTTGTTTTTTTATCCATTCTGAAACCCTGTGTCTTTTGATTGGGGCATTTAGCCCATTTACGTTCAGGGTAACTATTGAGAGATATGAATTTAGTGCCATTGTATTGCCTGTAAGGTGATTGTTACTGTGTATTGTCTCTGTCCCTTCTGATAATACTTTTAGGATCTCTCTTTGCTTAGAGGACCCCTTTCAATATTTCCTGTAGAGCTGGTTTGGTGTTTACAAATTCTTTCAGTTTTTGTTTGCCCTGGAAGTTTTTTTATCTCTCCTTCTATTTTCAATGATAACCTAGCTGGATAAAGGATTCTTGGCTGCCTAAATAAAATCTTAAAAAGAAAAAGAAAGAAACCACTTTCTTTGTCCCTCCATAAGAAGCAACTCCTCATCCACTCACCTTTGATCATGGGATGGCAGCCATTCACTCCCATCTTTAGGATCCACTTCTAGTTCTCTTGCTCTTTCCACCACATCTACAGCTACTTTTTAAACTGAACTCATGAGCCCCTGAAAGTCATCCATGAGGATGGATTCACCTTTTTTCCAGTGTGGTATCTTGACCTTTTCCTCTGAACCACAAATGTCATAAATGGCAATTAGAGTGGCCATCCTTTCTGGAAATGTTTCAACTTACTTGCTCAGATGCACCGGAGCAATCACTATGGCAGCTGTGGCTTTAAGAAATGCATTTCTTGGGGGTAGGGGGAAGATGGCAGAGAAGTAGCAGGCTGAGAGGACATCAGGTAGCAGGAGATCAGCTAGATAGCTTATCAAACCATTCTGAACACCTATGAATCTAACAGGAGATCAAAGAGAAGAAGAGGAACAATTCTAGAAACGGAAAATCGACCATTTTCTAAAAGGTAGGACCAGCAGAGAAGTGAATCCGAAGCGACTGGAAGATAGACCCCGGGAGGAGGGGCCAGCTCCCGGCAAGCGGCAGAACAATGGAGCACAAAATTAGGACTTTTAAAAGTCTGCTCCAGGGAGGGACATCGTGCCAGAAGCTAAACTGGGGTGAAACCCTCTCGGGGACAGCGTGGACTCAGGTCCCGCGGGGTCACAGAAGGATCGGGGGTGTCTGAGTGTTGCAGAGCTCACAGGTATTAGAGCAGGGAAGCCGGCTGCAGAGACAGAGCCAAGGAGTGAACTGTAATCTGTAACACGGGCTGGTGCTCTGTGCGTGGGGTCCCCCAAGATCCGGGGAGCCTCCGACCTGGGAAACCCCAGAGATCTGCGGGGTTCAGAGACTCCAGGTGGAACACTGTGCCAGAGACAGAGACACTTGGTCACAGGCTGGGTGACCTTGGAGCGCAGCCAGAGGCCAGTGAAACGGGCCTGATTGCGGGCATTTTTCTCCAAGCACGGCTGGAGGCTGGGGAGAGGGCAGTGAGTAAGTGCTTTTCTCTGAAGGCGCACTGAAAACTGGGGCCCCGAGCTCTTGGCTCCTCCAAGCCAGAGATTGGGAGGCCGCCATTCTCATTCCCGCCCTCCAGAACTCTACGGAAAGCCTTCAGGGAACAAAAACCCCAGAAAGTGAAACAGAGGATTACTTAGCCTGGCCCCTGGTAAGGGCAGTGCAATTCCACCTGGAGCAGAGACACTTGAAAATCACTACAACAGGCCCCTCCCCCAGAAGATCAACAAGAAATCCAGCCAAGACCTAGTTCACTTAACAAGGAGAACAGCGGAATTCCAGA
>RCUC01140023.1:65000-134945 GCA_003697995.1 Taxidea taxus jeffersonii | reverse complement strand
TTTTTTTTTTTTTTTTTTGACCTGCTGATTTTGGTAAACTTTATTTTCAGTGGGTCTGCTATAATCCATTGTGTGAACTTACTGTAATTTACCTACCATTGCCCTAGTCTACAACATCTAAACTTATCCTTTTTTTTCATTTTTATAAATAACACTATAAAGAACACGATTGCGTGTAAGACTTTGTTTTTGTTTGTTTGTACCATGGAAATGTTTTCAGACAAACTAAGTGAGGCTAAGATGATGTCGGTTATCAAGTTCATCCACCAGCTTGCCCTTAAAAGGACTCCGAGGCGTGAAGCCGGCTCTCTTCTTTCTGGTACCTGGGACCCACGGTAGCCCACCCGGCAGATGGTGGGTGGGGCTGAGGTGGCCACAGGGCAACAGAGGCAGAGAGTTCAGGACCGGTCCCCTAGGATGCACTGAGTCACTGCTGAAGTCGTTGGTGGAGAACGTGTCTCGTCTTCTAGCTCCTCGCCCGGACTCTAATCGTTGGAGCCTGCATCACACACAGCCCTCTGGAGTCGCCACCTTCAACAGCCATGTCTTAGGGGGGTGCGTGTGGGGCAATCAAAACTATTGAGAACCTAAGTTAAGGTTATTGCTTCCAGCCGCACACATTCCACTCGCAGGCTGATTAGTATACTGAAGAGCTCTCACTGACATTTCGTGGTTTAACATAAAGATTTCTTGTGCATAGCTCAGGAAAGAGAGACAGATTTTCAAACAGCTGTCTAATATCTCTGTCAACATAGAAATTAAATAGATTTAGGAACTTCAGGAAAACATACGCACATTTAATGCCCAGTAATGATCAATTCCAATTTCCAGTTGCAGAAATAGGAATTGTTTTCAATGTGTTCTGTGGGTTAGTCTAAATAAACATCTGGCATCGTTTTATTCCTTTTTAATCATTTGAATGGTGATATTATAGGTCTATCTGTTTATTTGTCCAGCTATAGAGCTGATGATATTATAAAGATATCGAAATGATTCCATGTCTCTGTCATCTTTCAAATGAAAACATTACATTGTTTTAAAGCAAACCATTCCATGTTTAGCTTCTATCAACTTTGGACCGCAAACTTCCACCAGCTCAGTAGCATTCTTTTCTTTCCTTCACCAATGATAATGAAAGACAGAAACACTATCTTGCCTTCAGGGTCTGAAAGGGGTTTGTGTTTGAAGGAGATCAACCCTTTGCTTTCCAACTTGGGGAGAGAGCGCACACAGAAGAACGCTCCAAAACTCCACACTGGGGCGTGATGTTCTTTTAGTTGACTTGTTAGTCTCAGCCAGTCAAAGGAACAATCCTGATACAGGCAGATTGTACAGGGAGAGGAGAAACTGTGCGGGGCCTGGGTCCAAATCCCGGCTCTGCTCCATTCTGACTTTGTGACCTTGATCAACCTGGTTCACTTCTCAGAATCCCAAGTTCTTCATCCAGGGCAGATGAACAATGACCCATTACTAAACGAAATGCTGAGGTTGGAGTATCTCCATACACTGTACACGGTAGGCGCGGAAGAGAGAACAGCCATCCTTATGATGAGGACGGATCCAAACCCACAGATCCTGCACCACAGCCTACTCTGATGAAGGAATTTGAACAGAGGAAACGGGCTGAGCTGAATTAGGCTGTGTACCCGCAAAGGTAATCCATTTATTTCTCTCTTAATTGTTATAATAATAAGAGCAAGAGCAAATTGCCTGGAGTCTAGTGGCCCAAGCTGTTCCTCTCTCAGAGGGGGTCCTCAAACAAATGAGCAGTCCAGCTCCCGTTCAAGAAGAAAACATGGGAATTCAGAACCGCTGAGGACAATAGAAAGTAATCCAAATTAGGGATCATTTTAATAAGAGGTCACTTTGGAACTCCAAGGACAGTTTTGGTAATAGTTGATTTGGGCTAGCGTGAGATTGTAAACAAAACATGCCTCCAGTCTCTAAGTCCTATGGCTCCTTTTGGGTGATTATGAGGAAACACAGTGGTTCATACAGCTGTATTTCCTTCGCACAGCGGTGAGTTACAGCTCACCATGGTGACGGGCCACGGGCCCATTGTGCATCTGGGCCAATCAAAGGCGATACGATATTCCATAAAACTTAGTGTGATGTGTTTGTTCTACTGCATTCTGTGTCCTGTCTCCTAGACAAGGGCTGTCCCCACATTCCTCAGCACCGGATAATATTCCAAATGCCACTTGCTTTACCCAAATCAAGCCCTTGAAAGTGGCGGTCCTATTTTCTGTACTCACGGGTGACATGGAATGTGGACTAAAGAGCTTTGGATCCCAATCCTGGTTCTCTTCCATCCTGACCATGTGACCAGTTCCCTTATCTGAGCAATGAGAATAATTGTGGTGGGTGCCTCATGGGGGGAAGGAAACCAAGCTAAAGCCTATGATATATTTTGTCTACTGCCTGGCACACCGTAACTGCCCACTGAAATGATGGAGTTGATGGTCACTGCTTAGAGATATGTTATACAGACCCTAATAGAAAGGAGAATGGGTAATTAGTTTTAGCAAAGTTAGATTTGCTTTAGGCTAAGGCTGCTTGAGGTAGATATGCCTTTTGAAAGAGCCACAGAATTAATGCTGGCCCACGAATCTGAGACCCAGAAATAAGTAGGAAAAGCTCAAAGAACATTATTTGCTCTCCCTTTTACTTCCCTTTGAGTCTGCTCTTCAAAAGAAGCCACCTTTGGGGCTCTTGGGTGGCTCAGTGGGTTAAAGCCTCTGCCTTCAGCTCGGGTCATGATCCCAGGGTCATGGGATCGAGCCCGGCATCAGGCTTTGCTCGGCGGGGTGCCTGCTTCCCCCCCTCTCTCTACCTGCCTCTCTGCCTACTTGTGATCTCTGTCTGTCAAATAAAAAAAATAAAATCTTAAAAAAAAAAAAAGCCACCTTCAAGGATGCCCCTTTCCCCACCGCCCTGTGGTAACACTGTTGTGTGTTTTGTGTTTATCATTCTCCTGCTATACCTAAAGTTTTCTGCATATCTCTGAAGGAGGTATTTTTAGATTTGCCTCCATTTGCTCTCTTTGCTTAACATTATATCTGTGAAACTCACCCATGTCGTTGTCCATGGTTCTCACTTACTCACCTTCACTGCTGTGCTCCTGGCTACAAACATAGCACAGTGTGTTTGTTCATCCAGTCCATTGCTTATGGACATCCATGTTCTTTCTAGTCTTTGCTACTGTGGGCAGTCTTACATGTCTCCCGTAGCTGGCATGCAATAATTTTTCGAGGATCCTTATGATGAACAATTTTAGAACTTTACTGAATTCCATAACTGCTGAGATGATTGTGTGTTTTTTCTTGTTTAATCTCTTGATGTAGTAAATTGAAGTGATAATTTTTCCTAATATTGAATCATTCATGAATTTCTGGAGTAAACCTACTTGATCTCTTATTTTTTAAAGAATTTTTTAACTTTTATTTTATTTAATATTTATAGATCACAATCTGCCTTTATCTAGATTTGATATCAAGATTATACCAGCCTCAATAAATTACTTAAAAAGTCTTTCCTTCTCTCCCCTCTCCCTCTTTTCCTTCCTTCCTATCTGCCTTCTTTCCTTCCTTCCTTCCTCTTCTTTTTTTTTTTTTTTAATGCTTTGAGAAAACCTTGTGTAACATAACAATCATTGATTTCTTGAAAGTTTAGTGGACCTGGAGTTTTCCTTATGAAGACATTTGAATGGTTATTTAGCTAGATTTTCTTTTTTATCAAAAGTAGTTTGGTCAGTTATGTATTTCTAGAAATTTGTCCACTTTACCTATATGTTCAAATGTGTCAGCACAGAATTGTCTAAAATAGTCTCTTGGGTCTGCTAACACCTACAGCTTATTCCTTTTTCTCATTCTTACCATTGTTAATTAGCGTCTCTCTCTTTTCAAGATGAATCTTGCCAGGGGTTTGCCCACATTGTTAGTCCTTGTAAAGAACAACTTTTTAGCATAATCAGCCTCTCTGGAGTATTTCTGTCGTCCTTATTTCATTGATTTCTGCTTTTTAATATTCTCTTTCTTCTACTGTAAGTTTATTGTGCTGTTATTTTTCTTATTTCTTTTTTTTTAAAGATTTTATTTATTTCCTTGACAGACAGAGATCACAAGTAGGCCGAGAGGCAGGCAGAGAGAAAGGAAGGGAAGCAGGCTCCCTGCTACGCAGGGAGCCTGATGTGGGGCTCAATCCCAGGACCCTAAGACCATGACCTGAGCCGAAGGCAGAGGCTTTAACCCACTGAGACATCCAGGTGCCCCAATTTTTCTAATTTCTTATATCTTTAATTTTAAGTCCTTTTTCTCTCTAATACGTGTTTATCTCTATGAAAGTACCACTTTCACTGTATCCCACAAGATTTTAAAAAATTAAACCACTGTAGGGTGCCTGAGTGGCTTAGTCAGTTGAGCGTCCAGCTCTTGGTTTCAGCTCAGGTCATGATCTCAGGGCCTATGTCAGGCTCTGCAATCAGTGGGGAGTCTGCTTGAGATTCTCTCTCTCCCTCTCCCTCTGCCCCTCCTCCTGCTCTCTCTTTCAAATAAATAAATAAACCTTAAAAAAAATTAAATCCTTTATTTTGAGATGGTTATAGATTCACACACAGTTGTAAGAAATAATTCAGAGAGAGCACTTCTGCACTTTGTCCAGTTTCCCCAGTGGTAATATCTTATAAAAACTACAGCACCGTATCACAACCAGGATATCGACACTGACACAGCCAAGGCACAGAATGTTTTCATCTCTGCAGGGGTCCTTTGTGTTGCTCTTCTCATGGTCACTCTAGTTTTCTTCCTGCCCCCATCATCTCCTTAACTCCTGGCAACAACTAACCTATTGCTCATTTGTTTATTTGTCCTCTCAAGAATGTTATATAAGTGAAATTACACAGTATGAAACCTTTGGGGATTGGCTTCTTTCACTTATCATAACTCTCTGCAGATGTATCTAGACTATTGGATGTATCCATAATCAAAACTTGTTCTTTCTTACTGCTGAATACTATCCCATTGTATGGATGTACCAAGTTTGTTCCACCTTTGATGCATTGAAAGATATTTGGGTTGCTTCTTTTTTGGCCATTACCAATCAAGGTGCCATGAACATTGATATACAGGTTTTGTATGAACATGAGTTTTCATTTCTCTGGGATAAATCCGCAGGACTACAATTGTTGGGTCATATGGTAGTTGCATGTTTAGTTTTTTGAAGAAATTGCCAAACTGTTTTTGAAGTGGCAGTTGCACATTTTACATTCCTCCCAGTAATATAGGAGTGATCCAGTTTCTCTGCATCCTTATCAGCATTTGGTGTTGTTGCTTTTTTAAAAAATTTTACTTGTTCTGATAGGATTGTAGTGATAACTCATTGTAGTTTTAATTTGCATTTCCCTAGATTAATGATGTTAAACATCTTCTCATGTGCTTATTTTTCATCTGCATATCTTTTTCAGTAAAATCTCTTTACTTCATTTGCCCATGTTCTAATTGATTAGTTTGATTTTTGTTATTGGGCTTTGAGACTTCTTTATATATTCTAGATACTACTAGTTCTTCATTCCACAAGTTTGATTAATAATATTTCTCTTATTTATTTTTTTCATTTCAAGCATCTTCTCATTTTCACCAAGAACTATGAGTAACCATGGGTACTTTAAAGCACATTCCTTAAATATTCAAAACAAACAGATTTTTAGAAATTATCTTTTTGTAATTTATTTGTAATTTAATTTCATTGTTGTCAGTATATGTGACTGAACACATAACAATTATTTGAAATTTGTCAATATTTGCCTTTGGCTTATAAGGTGGTCAAATTCCATCATTATTTTCTGTGTGCTTGAAAATAACCTCTATTCTCTGGTATTAGAAATACTATTAAAAAGAAAAAGAAAAAAAAAAGAAATACTATTGATATATGTCCATTAGATTAATCTTATGATGTCTAATGTGTATATTCTTACTTTTTTTTCTTCTTAATTTATCAACCAATGAATGTCTCTCTCGATGATAGTTTGTCATTTCTTCTTATATTCTGTCAATTCTTACTTTACATTTGGGGGAAAGGGGCAGACAAAATCTTAAGCAGGCTCTACACCCAGCATGGAGCCCAATGTAGGGCTCTATTTCACAATCATCCTGAGATCATGACCCAAGCCAAAATCAAGAGTTTGATGCTTAAACCACTAAGGCACCCAGGTGTCCCTGTGTTATGTATTTTGAAGATTTATTACTAAGTATATACAATTTCCTAGTGAATTAAATCTTTTTAAAATATGTACTGACACTCATTATCTACAGTAATGCTTTTCACCTAAGGTCTATTTTCTACAATATTAGTATGCTAGTTCTATTTTGGTTCTTATGTACCTGTTGTGATAGTGTTGTTCCTCCAATTTGTTCTCCTCATTTTTTATGATATGATTCTTCCTCTCTCCTACTTTTAGCTGGAGACTTGAACTCCTGAATAAAGACTACACTTCTCAGCCTCCCTTGCAGCTAGATGGGGACATGTGACTAAGTTCTGGCCAAAGAGACAAAAATAGGTAAGTTGTTTGACAGCTTCCAAGAATCCACCTTAAGATGTAATACAGGATGTGTCATTTTTTTTTTGTCTTCATCCTTCCTTCATCCTGCATCTTGGAATGCAGATGCTGCCATCTTGGACCTAATATGGAACCATGAAATGGAAAAAGTCTAAGTTTCTGTTAGGAGGGAATGCCTTGGACACCAACTCACAGGAGAGAAAAAGTAAATTTCTATGTTGTTTAAGCTACTGTCATTTGGAGTTTTCTGTTACTTGTAGACAAATCTATTTCACAATAAATATATCTGTTGAATTTTTTCTTCCTTTTGCTTTGAAATTTCCATTTCTATATTTTATGGAAATTGACTCTAAACACAACTTGACTGGAGTTGTGTTTTTTTTTGTGTGTGTGTGTGTTTTGCTGTTGTGTGTTCTCTTTTAGTTCAAATCTGATTTGATGGTTTTAGACTCTTAACTAAAAAGTTTAGTCCATTTCTACTGTGTGATTATTAATATATATAGTAAGAATTTTATGTATGTGTTTATTTATATCCTGCCTCAGTCCACTGAGTTGTTTTTTTTTTTAAAGATTTTATTTATTTATTTATTTGACAAGGAGAAAGCCACAGTGAGAGAGAGCACAAGCAGGGGGAGTGGGAGAGGGAAAAGCAGATTCTCCGTTGAGCAGGAAGCCCAATGTGGGGCTCCATCCCAGGACCCTGGGGATCATGACTTGAGCCTAAGGCAGACACTTAACAACTGAGTCATCCAGGCGCCCAATCCACTGAGGTTTTTAAGACAACTTACAGAGATATAAGCCTTATGTAAGATAAAATAAAATATAAAATAGTAAAGGGAATTGAGAAAAAGCAAACTGTATCAATTAATTCTCATTCCCATTTTTATTAATCAAAGATATGAAATTGCTAGTGACAGCTTTTGATTAGCACATGACAACCTGAATTATCCTTATGAAACTCTACCAGAATCCCCAAATAAGATAAAGATAATATAATGAATTCAAATATATTAATAATCACACTCAATGGAAATTGACTAAACTTTCTAGTTAAGAGACCAGGGTCATGAAAAATAAGCTGCTTTTTTGGCCTGTATGCTTTATTCAAGTTCCATTACACTTTTGGAAATGTTATAAATATCCCCAGGGGCCCATTCTGACCTTCACTTACCTCACTTGAGGAATACCTATTCTGACTTCCACCTGAAATCTGGAAAAGTTCCTGCTTCTCCCATCCCTCTCTCTGCTGGGTAGAGTGCTCTCCACTTGGCAAAACTTTTCTTGTCCTCATATCTCAGTCTAAATATCACCTCCTTCTGGAAGGCTTCCCTGTGGCTAGTCCCTGAACTTGAGCGACAGTCTCCATGCTGGGCTGCCATCACACCCTGGCAGGGCTTGTCAGAGCTGCTGTCTCCTCATGTGGTCACCTATTTCTTTGTTAACGACCCCCCCCCCCAATAAACTGTTCAGGCTCTATGTCCAGGCTTTTCACTGCTGTACCTCCAGTATCCAGAGCAGCACCCAGCACAGAAGGGAATCAATAATAAGTGATTATTTGATGGCTGGCTGGATGAACTGAAGATGCCAAGGCTACTATAACTGATGTCCAGAGTATGTAACTGATACCAGTATTCCAGATTACTGGTTGATATCTGCCCTTCTCCAATAACCTTAGATTATATTTCCACAGGTGAGTCCCACTGACTGGTTCTAACTCCCTAAACTGAACAGAGAGTGGCCACTTTTGGTAGGTGAACTCTAAGATGGCCCCCCAAATCCCTGCCTGTGACCATCCATGGCCTCATGTAATTCCTTGAGCATGAACTCCCTTCTGAAAAATAGAATATGATTCTATTGAATATATGAATATGAAATATATGAATATGAAAAATAGAACTTATAAGATGTTACTCTGAATATTAGGAAGACTATGATTTCTGTCTTGGTTCTCTCTCTTCTTCAGTACTCATCCCAGTAACAGTAAGCTGCCATATTGTGGCTGGCCCCAGAGAGAGACCCATGGTATTTTGTGAGGCACTGAGGCCTTCAGGACAGCAGCCTGCAAGGAGCTGAGGCCAGCTGATAACCATGTGAGGGAGCTTGAAAGCATAAGGTAAGTTGTGGGATAACTGATGTCCTGACCAACTGAGGCCCTCCTGGTTACCTGACCGACAGAAAGCACGAGGTAATAAATGTTTGTTGCTCCACTGCCATGTTTTGAGGTAACTTGTTATGCAACAATAGATAATACACCACCATTGAGTGGCACCTCTAAGGTGCCCAGCTCTGGGTTAAGCACATTCCCGCATGATCTCGTTTTGTTTTGGTGTGCATCTTCATCACCTGGGAAATGAGTGAAAATGCAGTCTAATAGATTTTTTTTTTAAGATTTTATTTATTTATTTGACAGAGATAACAAGCAGGCAGAGAGGCAAGGAGAGAGAGAGGAGGAAGCAGGCTCCCCGCTGAGCAGAGAGCCCGATGTGGGGCTCCATCCCAGGACCCTGGGATCATGACCTGAGCCGAAGGCAGAGGCTTTAACCCTCTGAGTTTAACCACTGAGCCACCCAGGCGCCCCTCACTCTTATAGATTTAAGAGGCTTAGAGAAGGGTTCAATCATCTATACTTTTATTAAGTCCCCAGAAGGTTGTGACACACCCCAAGTGTAAGAACCAGTGCACTTGCCTTTTGGGGTCACCTGTTCCTTCCTCCTTGGCAAGGTGGGGAAGGGCAGAGGGGAATGAAGCTGCAACGCCAGGTGGGTTCTCTAGCCCTAGGCTGGTGGGCGATGACTGTCATCCATGCCTACAGGGGGCGCCAAAACTAGAGGAGAGGGGAGAACCCCAAGCTGAGGGGACAGCTCAAGTTCATCAAGCTGTCAAAGAGTTGCTCAATGTGTTGCCAACACCAGAGAGGACATGTCTAGGAAGCTGAGCATCCAGTGAGAAGCTGAGAAGCAAGAGCAGTGGGTCAAGGGGAGAGGTTAGGGCCATTGTGAAGGTCTATGTTGTCTTCTACTTGTGGTGGCATTGTGGGGCAGCTGTGCCATATGCACCAGCATTATCTGACAACTGGAGCCGACTCGACTGACCTGTGATTTTCCAGGAATTATCTACTGAGAAACTGATCTTTGGCAGAGAGGGGCTGCAAGCACATAACCACTTGATCTGCTATTGGTCCGGCCAGCTCCTGAGGAGACTGCTGCTCTGTGGAGGTGAGACCCCAGGAGCCTGAGAACAGAAGGCCAAGGTTGGAACCCCACCTCTGCCATTACTGCTGTGTGACCTTGGATGGGTCAAAATCATCTCCCCAAGACTCAATTTCCAAATGTAGATAGGAATAATATCATAGTTTTGGGCGAACGAACGGAAAATACCTAGTTCAAAGTCCACACGTGGTCAACGCTGGTAAGCTTGGGACCAGTCTCCTTGTGGTTGTTTACTACGTTTGTGACCGATCATTCCGGAGTGCTTTACTACAGTTAGTACTCAAACAGTGCCTGTGGCATGAACAGATTCCTAAAAAAAAAAAATAAAAGTAATGTAGTCAAAGTGACGCGATTCATTGGCAAACAGCAGGCTTATCCTGTCTCTGAAACTCAGCCCCGCTTACCATGGTGAGATTTTGAGGTAAATAAATCAATAACAGTCATGAATACTGCTTAATAAAAAAAAATGAATGAATCGTTGAAACGAAACAACTGTGTGAACATCGAATCCCAGGATGCTAATTGTCCACCAGAAAAAATGGTGCCAAGTATTTATATTTGTTATTCAAATTCACATGTTTAGTTACATCCAACAGCTGGATATCTGGTTAAGTTAGCCAAAGGACTGATGATTGACAGAATTTTTTATTTTAATTGAGTCTCTTTCAAGATTGTGCCGCCTGAGACACTCTTGAGGACACAATGAAGGCGGAAATCAAGGAGGAGGCAGCCTCATGAGCCTTGGGCTGGCTCGTGAGCTCAGGCTAGGAACAGAACTTCGATGTCACCCTCACCACGACGAGTTCACAATGAAGGAATCATTTCAGAGTCTCTATTTTTAGATTCTATCACAATGAAATATGGCTTCGAAGTTTTCCAAGACCTTTATCTCATAGTTTTTAATGAATGAGAATTGCATTATCACTTAAATATATAATCTTCTTGAGACTATAAAGTCTAGCTGGTGACCAATTACACTTAAATCTATTTAATGAAATTTCCTCATAAAATATCTGATCAATGAATATTTGTGTTGTGTGTGCTTTACACTAATAGAGGGCGACAGAAATGCCTACTCAGAGATACCTGTGTGCTTGCATACACCAATACTGTGTAGGCTCCTGCGTCTTATAGATTTATAACAAATCTGCTCTCAGTGTTCTCCACATTTTTCAGGCAGACCCGACTATTTGGTTTAAATTTCTAATACTAAAATTTGTGTCTAGATATTAGTCACCAAATAGAAACTAGTTACCCACTGCTAAGTATTTTATGTGCAGATTTTATAGAGTTGCACTAAACCAACCATTGCAAATCTATGGTGTGCCAGTTTGCCACCTTTTTAAAAAAATTTTTTTGGTATATTAACTGCAGAATTATAAAATAAAAGATGTGAAAATTTCTCACCTTAATCAACGTGTCAAATGCAGAAGTTCAAAAAGAGCAGGAGTTCCCCTAGCTACCCAGCTGAATCAGAGCATTTCTCTCCTTAGTATATTACTTTTTGTGCAATGTTTTTCTCTAACCCCAGGAAGGGAGGGTTAAGTAAATAATGAATAAACATGTCTCATTGAAGTGACTTTGACATTTCATCTAAGTTTACATGTTAATTAAGATAAGATTGTTCTAATCCCCCAAAAGGGTTTTTTTTTCCTTTGAGCAACTAGACTGAAATATAGTATAAAAGTATATGAACACTCTGTTAAATGCACAGATTTAACCCCGCTGTTTTGCTCCTAATCATTATTAATTGCCTCCAGTGGTGGACATTAATTTCCCTATTGCAGAAACATGCATCTTGAGCTTGGGCATATCCTAATACATCAAATGGGACAGGTGATATAATTCAGTTGGTCACAGCTGGAAAGGAGACAGCCACCCACATGCAGGCAGTCTGTCAACCTTAGTTACACTGCAGACACCGCCACAGCCTCCGAAACAACATTGTACATTCATCTCTGGGGATAACTTTACAAGAAGTATGGCCGCTTGGCTCATCTTATTTAATCCGTTATTGTCTTAGCAGCTACAAGAATGAAACAGTTGAAACTCAAAACTCTGAATTTGTTTCTAGTCGTTGAAGGGGAATAGCAGAGACATATGGTCGGATTCCCAGTGCAGATAAAGTGATAAGTGCTTGGTTCAGTGTGGTTTATATTTCAAGATCGATGTCACCATAGGATTTAGAGTGAGTCGCTAATAATGTTTACTATGATGAGACTTCAGGGTCCTGCCTTATTCTGGGGACCTTAAGGAGATCTTGACAAGTTGCCCATAGTACCTTGTGTTTATACATGACTGGATCTTTGGAACAGAGTTAATAGCTTTGTTATCCTTGAAGATTAGCTCAAAGCTCCTTAGTGGTAATGCAGAAAAAGGAGGTAGGGTGGGTGTTAGTCTTCTACTGTGTGGCTGAGAGACGTGATGATGTTGTGTTGAGTGTGAGCTGCCATCAAGGCTATGACACGGACTCTGATCCCAAACTTGGGCTCCTGAGCCTGGCTCTTCCTGGCAAAGAGACTTCTTCCACTATAGGAATCATTCTAGGGTAGAGAAATGCAAATCAAAACCACAGTGAGCTATCGCCTCACACCCATTAGAATGGCCACTATCAAAAGAACACAACATAAGCATGGGCAAAGAGGTGGAGAAATTAGAGCACCTGAGCACTGTTGGTGGGAATGCAAAATGGTGCAACTGCTTTGGAAAACAGTATAGTGGTTCCTTAAAAAATTGAAAAGAAAACTACCATATGATCCAGCAATTCCACTTCCGGGTATATACCCAAAAGAATTAAAAGGAGAATCTCAAAGAGATATCTGTATGTCCATGTTCCAGACATTACTTCCAGAGCTGGAAGCAACCCAGACATACATTGACAGATGAATAAAGAAAATGTAGTACCTATGTGTGGTGGAATACTATGCAGCCTTTAAAAAGGAAGGAAATGGGGACGCCTGGGTGGCTCAGTTGGTTAAGCAGCTGCCTTCGGCTCAGGTCATGATCCCAGCGTCCTGGGATCGAGTCCCACATCGGGCTCCTTGCTCGGCGGGGAGCCTGCTTCTCCCTCTGCCTCTGCCTGCCACTCTGTCTGCCTGTGCTCGCTCTCTCTCTAACAAATAAATAAATCAAAATCTTAAAAAAAAAAAAAAAGGAAGGAAATGTTGTCGCATGCTACAACATGAATGAACCTTGAAGACACACTAAGCCAAATTAGCCAAATGGAAAAGGACAAATGCTGTATGATTCCATTCATAAGAAGTATCTAAAGTAGTCAAAATCATAGACACAGAAAGTACCAAGGGCTGGGGGGAGGGAGGGCAGGGGAAGTGGAATTTAGAGTCCAGTGGGCACAGAGTTTCAGTTTTATAAGATGAAAAAGTTATACAGATCTGTTGTACAATGTGTGAATACACTTACTACTGAACTGTACACCTAAAAATGGGTAAGATGAAAAATATAATGTGGTATGGTTTTTACAATTAAAAAAATATACAGAGATAGATATATACATAGAAAAGTCTTAGGGAACACCCCACATGATATTAATAGTGAGTATTAGAATTATAGGTGATATTTTCTAATTTTTCTTCTCATATTCCTACATTTGTCATTTTTCTCTGTAATGATATATACTATAATTCTGTCCAGAAGTTACTTTGCCAGAGTAAGTACATAAAAATAGCCCAAAGCCCATAGATGTCTTGCCCAAGGACAGAGAGTCAGCAGGAAGACCAGGAGGATTGTGGAGTCATTGGCTCACGCAGCAAGTCAGGCAAACACACAAGCCTTTCTCTCTTGCTCCACACTCATGGACCCAGACTGTTTTACAGGATTCACCACACCTTCCCTACCAAAGTGTCCTTGTGATTTTCCTCACCACCACTTGCTCTCCCATTGCCCAAAGTCAGTCAAGTAACACCTAACTGGGGGACACAGCTCCTCAGGACATTTCCTTCCACCCTGTCTTTTGCATTTATCATATCCTGTCTTGCATAATAGTTGTGTGGACCTGTTTTCTCCTTCTCATTAAACTAGAGACATTTTGAGGTCAAGACCCAGCTTTGCTGCATTTGTGTGTCCCCAGACTCAGTGTCTCCTCACTGTGACTCTCAGAAGGGCTAGCTGCTGGATGAGTGACAATGAATGAATGAATGACCAAGCCAGTGAATGAATGGCATGATCACTGAACTCTCAATGAGCAGATCAACAAATCAAGTCAGCCAGGGCATTTTTCTCATGAGCTCTGGGTTGATTCTTCTTTTCTCTAAACAGCAATTCTTATCCTCAAGACTTCTTTGTCCAATTTTTATTCCTTGAATTTAGTAAAAATTATAATAAGAATCATGATTTTTGTAACCATGTTATTTCCACTCTGTATTTTAAATGATATGAATCTATTTTTACTTAAGTAAAGGCAAATTTTCATTAACTAAATTTGCTTTAACATTGATCTCAGATATTTCGTACCAAGACAGGATACATGTATTATAAAATGGTCCTGTTCTGCTGGATGTCGCCAACCTGTTCTTTAGGGGAAAAGTTACAGGTGGGTGCTATTTTGTATGTGAGGGATTAAACTCTTCATAAGTCAAATTATAGTCTGGCTGTCATAGGGGTGTCACTGTTCCAAAGGACCTTTCCAGAAGGGTTCTTAAAAACAAGATTTGCAAAGCAAGTAACCAGCCATCATTTGTACAGTTTGTACATTTTGCAGGATCAGATTTTCTAGAAGTGCAGCAGGAGGGTATATTTATCCCTTTCATCATTAGGTTAAAAAACAACAACATAGCAAAATGCATGCAGCCTCTACATGGAAGGCATACAAAAGTCAAACTGCTACAAAGAATCAGGACTTCATAGACAAATGCCAGGATGGCCGTGACCGTCACTCCTGCCTTGCTGTCATCTCCTCTGCTTTTCCAGACTCAATCCTTGCAGGAGCCAGGCCCCCACAGCGACTGTTGATTTCTCCCTCCTTCTGCTTTCTCTTCCAAGACTTAGTTCCCTGGGAAAGTCGGCCTCCAGGACCGTGCCAGCTTTCACTAGAGGGCCTGGCTGGGCTTGTGCACCAGCCCGCCCCGCGGGATTTGCTGTGCACCCCCACGGGGCCCACACTCCGGGGACTGCTGTTCCTCACACACGGAGGTGAGCGTCGCAGGGCTTCAGATGGCCCAGCACCGCCTCAGACCTGGGGCTCCTCTGCGGTTGCTGTCAGGGACTCGAGCGTGATGTTCTCGTTATCTAGGCAGCATGTGTGTTTGGGTTAAATTGCCAGTGCCACCATGTCACCGAGTTCTGGGCTGAGCCCCTGTCTGTGATAGCTACAGCAGGCCAGCCTGGGGGGCAGCTGCCTCTCCAGGCAGCCCGCTCTCTGCTCTCTGAGCTGCCTCTGCCCTGTTTAGGGGGCACCCCAGGCCGCCAGGTGGGGGATTAGCATTCTCTCTGAGCACGCAAGGAACAAAGACCACTCCCAAGGAAACAGAGCAGAAAGCCTGACAAAATGCCCTGTGACTTCAGACGCCTTTTGCAACAACGTGTAGTCGTGCCGTTAATTAAAAGAGTTAAACTTGGAAACTAGACTTTGATGCAATATGTTGTTTCCATTCTTGGAAATACATTCACGAGGAGCTAATAAATAATCCATGAATGCTAATCTTTTTAAGTCATTTCAAAGGGATGAAGTCAGCCTGGATAATTGTAAATGCAATGGCTCAACCCCAGCTCCATTAAAATAGAAAGGTGTGAACTGATTAGACCCTCAGCTGCTTTTGATAGAAGTCTTAAATTCAAATGCCACATCATTTGTTTTTAGCAAATGGAGTAATTACAATAATATTTTCTTCATTTTTAAGGTCAGATCTCTTTAAATTCTACATGCTTGGGCCTTAATTTAAATGCAGCCAGGATCATTTTCCTTTCATTCATTAATTAAATGTGTATGTAGTCTAAAGGTAACATCCACCCTTATTTTCTCTGGAGGGGAAATAAATAAATATTACAGGTGCCTAGCCATAAGGTTGGAGGGGAGATTTGTAACATTATTTCATTTCAGATATTATTACTGAAGCTGAAATGAACCTGATTTTCCACCCTAGTAACTCTATTCTTGCTGAGAAAGGTAGCTTTTGTTTAAAACAAAGGTGTTTTCCTACTGCTCCAGCTTTTCAAATCTATTGTGATCTTAATAAAAAAAAAATTGAGAAAAGATTTGCTTGGTGATAAAGTCAATACTTTTTAATATTCTCGTAGTATCACTGCCCAAAGCAAATTTTGTAAATATTTCTCTCTCATGGGAATTGTAGTATATTAACCAATATGTATTTTTCTAGGATTTTGGTAAATACCTAGGAAATTTCTTACAAGGGAAAACTATACAAGGTTTTATTGTTTCAAGTGGGCCTGACATTTTAAATGAGGGAGTGGAGAAAAAAAAAAAAAACATAAAACTGATGTCTGCTCACTATAAATTAAAAGGCTTCCTTTTGCTTCCTTCCTCCTGACTGTCAGGGAGTTAAGCTCCGGAAGTCAGCCACTGTGCAGAAGTTAAGTGATGGAACCGGAAGCAGTGGACCCATTTATTTAGGACTGGAAAGTCTGGTTCTGGCTGCACCCAAAACCCTCTAAATGCACCACAATTCTGTGCTGTCAAAATACTCAAATTTCCTGTGAGCACACAGCTGTGGTTCTATCGTCAAGACTCTAGAAAAAAAGAAGGATGAAGTACAGTCAACAAACCCTATATAAAATATATAGCAATACTATACATATACTACATATAGTAATTACTATATAAAAATATATAGTAATACTGACTGGATGGAGAGACATTGACCCAACTTGGCGGGTAGGGGGTATGGCTGGGCAGAGTTCTAACCAGGTCTCTCAGATTACTCAGCAGCACCTTCTAAAATACATATCTGTATATCTGAAATGCTGATTCCGGGCTCTAGTGGGACCCAGGTGCCTATGCTCTGGTGATTATGGTTTGCAACCCTATTTTCACCTGTTGATTAGGAAGAAAACATAGGAGTGAGAGTGGGGGTGGAGGATATACCTGGAAACATGTGGTATAGGCTCATGGAAGCTGGGGAGAGGCAGCCCCTGACACCAAGGACAGGCTCTGTGTTCAAGTGCTCTCCATCTTGGCTGGGTAAGCTTGCACCCGTAATTTTTCTTCTCCAAGACTCAGCTTTCTCATCTGTAAAACAGGATAATTATATTACCTTCCTTATTAAGTTGTTAGGAGAATTAAATGAGCTAATAAATGTGAAACTAAGGCAATTAACATATGTTTAACACATAGTAAGGGCTAAGTGCTTAAATTCAGAGATTTGTAGACCATCTAGAAATGGTCTACAGGGCTGGGAAGGATGTTAAATGTCTTCTAATCCAACCCTCCCTCCAGCATCTTAACCACATCCCAAAATAAACTGGAATGTGTTGGCTCAAAGCAGAAATTATGGAAGACACATTCAGAGAATGGTGAGGAAGCTCGTTTGAGGGAAGGGCTTTGACAATAACCCTGACAAAGTATTTTGAATGATGTTGTAGTCAACAAGGGAGTTGATAAAGGTTAAGTCTCCTTTGTGGGTATTTTGTGCTCCAAGTGCCAATTTAGGACCCGACCTTGACTACTGGGTGTAGAAGGCAAGGAAAGGCAGTGGTAGGCATCTGAGGTCATGTAGCTTTGGCCTGGTGTGGGCAGTAGGACTAAAAGGAAGGAGCTAGGGATGAGAGGGACTTGGAAGTTGGAAGAATGAATCAACAGGGTGGCCGATGGCACGGAAGGTGGACTTGAGGGTTCTGTGTTTTGAGTAGGAGCAAAATTTTGTGCAGACCCTGGTGATGAGAATCTCTGCAAGGATTTTTAAGCCTGTTGCCCTCTTCTTAGGTTGTAATAATTTCATTGCCCTCATCTGTGTTCTTCAGGCAGGATATTTATTACCTGCTTGAGGACTTATAACTGAATTCTATATACATAGGAGTGTAATAAAAAATAGCTGCTATTTATTGAGCACACACTATGCGTGTATAAGGTAATGAATTAATCTATTTCGTCCTTACAACAACCCTAAGAGGTAAATACTATCATTATCCCTGGTTCACAAATGAGGGAACGAAAGCCCTGAGAGGTCAAATGGCTTTTTAAGAGCTAACCACTAAGTAAGTGGCAAAGCGGGGATTTGAACCCAGGCAGCATGACTCCAGAGTCTTAGCCCTTGCCTCTTGCGAAGGGGCGAACGCCACACAATCTACCCAAGGCATATAGTTAATGGCGGTCTTGTTGAAATTCAAACCCAGGCTTTCCTTCATTCCAAAGTTAACCTAGAGACAACTTTAGCAAGTCAAAAGTCACATTCAACCAATAGGCCAAAGGGAAACTGGGGTAAAATTTGTCTGAGGGAGGGTTCAGAGAAGCAGCCTTGTTGTATAACACAGACATTTTTCTCTTCGTAGACTACAACACTTGTATGACAGAGGGCACTTTCAAAAAAGATTTTTTGAATTTTTTTTTTTTTTTGCACACTAAGCTAATGACTATATCTCATTAGAAAAAGGATGACAGTGATAAACTCCAAACTATTATATTGTGGGGGGGGGGGTGGGGTGGGAGAGCCTTTCAGAGGATGGTCTGTATAAAGGGGGATTTTTCACTTTTCCTTCAATGTCGCTTCTATATTGTTCAAATCTTTTATAATGATATCATATTTGTGCATTACTTTTCAAAATTAAAAATGTACTTTAAAAATACATAGATACAGAAACTTCAGGTCCTTAGACAGAAATAAAGAAGTCTTAGTTATCTAATGATATAAACACATTTTTACAATTAGTGTTCTGAAGACAAGTAAGTGATTCCAAGGTAAGTAAATATTATGTCTCTATATGTGTGTGTGTTCACAGATACACATGGGAGACTCCCCGAGATGGCAGGCTGCAGCTGTATATAACAGACTACTTAATTATCCCTCCTTTTATTAAAGGGGGAAGCTCAGAAAAGCTTCATAGATTCTAGCAGGCAAATCTGCAACACTTGGTAGATGTAGGAGAAATGATCCAGTATCAAGATAAAGCATTTAACCTTAAAAGATTATAACAAAGAGAAAAGGCAGCCAACGCTTAAATGCCTACTGTCTTTTGCTGGATTCTCCTAGTTGTACCCCGCAGCCCCGCACTTTCAGTAACAGGGCGCTCCAGAGGTGCCAAGGGTGCCAAGTTTCACACTGAAACTCACCTGTAATGTGTTGATCTTCTCATATCAGTTTGCAAGGTGACACACGTCACAGTTTGCCCAGTACAGTCCCAGTTTGCCCCTCTGTTCTACCTATTATCGATAGCGCTCCCCTTTACCAAGTAGCTGAGTTTGGATGAGAAGTTATAGGGATGGGCATGGTATTTTAGAGCAAAGCCTGCGTTTTGCCAAGCTGAGGGAAGAGCTTGTCATTCGTCATGTGCATGTCAGCTAAGGTCCCTTCCTGGTCCTGCTGTCTCTGTGTGACCACAGAAACATCTTCATCGTCTTATCCCAGCCCTGGTCTCAGTCCGAACTCCCCTGTTCTTCCCATTCCTCTGGGGCTTCTCTGACAGAAAATACCCACAGTGGGTAAGACCTCCCACTCTCGGTTTGGACACATATGACTTTGTAGTCCAGCTCGGTCACTTACTAATTACCTAAACCTGTTTTATTACCTGTACAATGGAAAGAATAAAAGCATCAAGGCATCGTTTTGAAGTTTTGAAGATTAATGTGATAATGGAGATAAAGTAAGCACAGAATTATTCAGTAAACGTTAGCTAGTATTGCTATTATTTCAGACAGACTATGACAATGTCACAATAAAGATACATTGTGACCTTAAAAGAATATGTTACTGGAGCATAGTATATGCTGCATAAATGTTAACTGTTATTATTATCACAATTGTTAGTTCAGCCAATGTAGCAATTTATCACTCCAATGGCAGAAGTTGCCAGTCTGGTTTCTGACACTGGGTTCTCCACTGTGACTGTGTGTGTGTGTGTGTGTGTGTGTGTGTGTGTGTGTGTGTGTTGGAGGTGGCAAGGGGTTGGGGGGGTTGCTGCTCAACACCAGGGTTATGTCATACCTGGTATTCCCACTCCAGCCAAAAATATACAAGAGACCCTGAAGTCAATGCCTTCAACGTAATTTTTCAGAATTTTCCCAGCCCAGCCTTCAGCATTTCCTGGTATAAGTTCAGGAGAGTTTCTGATCTAAAATGAAGGGGAGCTAGTGAGGTAATTTAATACTAAGAAGGTTTCATGACACCTGGGTGACTCAGTCGGTTAACCATCTGCCTTCAGCCCAGATCATGATCCCGGGGTCCTAAGATCGAGCCCCACATTGGGCTCCAGGCCCAATGGGGAGCCTGCTTCTCCCTCTGCCTCTGCTCCTTCCCCTGCTTGTGCTCTCCACTCTCTCTAACAAATAAATAAATAAAATCTTTTAAAAAAAGAATTAAAAAAAGAAGTTTTCCCCCACTGGACATTTTCATAGCATCAGACTTACAGAGGGCCCTTTCTGACCACACTGTTCTGTTGGTTTCATCATTTGGCAGCACATACAGTAGCGTTTTTATACTGAAAAATGAAAGCTCTAAAATTAGATGGTGGCTGTAAATTTTTAATGGGTGCCTTGCACCATTTACGTTCTCCCTTTACCTCCTGTGCTCCATTCAGCGGGGACAGCTCGAAGCTGCCAGAAACTCAAAGCTGGATTTGCAGCTAGGTCAGCTTGCTGAGGAGTGGCTGCTGTCCACACCAACCACTGGCCAAGGCAGCCCACCTCGTGCCTTTTTCAGGTGACATCACCAGCTGCTTCCGTCAGTGTGGAAAAGCCATTCTTCCTTGGTCTCCTTAGACACCCAGCGGCCTGAGGCCAAATCCGGCTCTCTGCTTACCAGCCATGTAACCCCAGGGCAACAGCTTGATCCCATTCCTCACCTATAAGGGGAGAATGATAATATGACTCACCTCCTCCAGTGATGGGAATTAAATGAGATAATGTGAGGAAAGGCTCTGGGACATGGTAACTCCTCCTCAGTGTCCACCATGACGGTTGAGCGGCCCGGCATTCCCTGAGCCCCTGCTTTGTGCCACCCCTCATGCCAGGTGCCTTCCTTGGGCTATCTTACTGACTCTCTACAACCCCGAAGGGTGGACACTGTCATCCGCACGTACCTGGAAGGGCACCGATTCAGGGTAAGGTCACGCGCCTTGGGACTCAGAGGTGATGAGCGCACAACAGGAATCTCAACCTGGCCTGTCTGATTCCGACTCTTCCTACCACATCCACCACACAGAAACCTCATAAATAATACCTCTGTCCCGGGGCTCAGGGTCTGTAGACAGTGATCTTGGCTTGGCCGTGGGCGCTTTCCCACAAGCATCCCAGCAGGGTCTGCTCTGGGCTTTGTGGTTCCCCTAAAGCCATTTGTTAGGCAGGATGTGAGGTGTGGGGCACTCACTTACCAGCCTTGCTTATCTGCTGTGGGACAGGGCCTTCCTGATTCAGGCCTATGGGTTCATGACTTGACACAATTACAGCGACCGCAATGAAGCCAATGGCTTTGCCTAGGAGCCACCCAGACCAGGGTCCTGAGGGGAAGCAGGATGGGGCTTTGGTTTCTATTTCAGAGGCTGGAGATGAAGGGTTGGCCTCTCAGCTTCCCACCTGCTTCTATCTAGCAAAAGCAGCCCTCTCTGGATTCTTTTGGTTCTCTCTTTGATTCAGTTTTCAAGAACTGAAAACTGAAAGAAATTTTTTTTTCTTTCTCTTACCTGACTAGTTCTCTATTGCAGATGGCAGTTTCAGGGACAATAGTCATCCATTTGCTTTTTTCCCACCTATATAGGTCAGCTCCTGGTAGCCTTCCTGGCAGCCATTCCCCCATCTTCTGTCCCATGTCTGGAACAAATTGTGTTCTTCCATTCTTCTGGATCTTTGTATAAGCTATTTCCCTTGTCTAGAATCCATTTCCCCCTTCTATGCCTAGAAAATTCTACCAATGTCTCTATCTGAATCTACATCAGATGTTTCCTTCTCAGAAAACCTTTTAACTTCCCAGTTTTTTAATCTATTTTCTCCTTGATTGGAGCCCATATCTTGACCTGGGCATGTCCAACTCTTTCTTCCTCACTGGACTGTGAGCACCTCTTGAGTTTCTCTGTATCCACAGGTGCTGGCACAGGGCCCACATACAGGCTTATTAGATGAGTGGATGGATGGATGGGTGGATGGGAAGATTGACCATTGTGCTTAGAAAAATCAGCTTCTGTATTTGCCACAGAATCCTGCTAGCTGCCATTATTTCATGCCACAGTACTACTTAATAACATATAACCCAGTTCTTACATGGGTATAATTCTATTTATTAATTGCCAACTTCATAACAATTTATTTCACTGTCCATGCCTGTAAAACTCTTTGATGCTTAATAAAGGAAGGAAGGCCAGATGCTCTTTTCCATCTACTTGGTCTACCTGTTTCCTGACAGAATCTGGGGAAAGAATTGCTCTTAGAGCCATGTCAGAAACTGGCCAGCTGCCCACCAACCCTATTGCCTTTGCTTCTTGGGCACACAGCAAGATTCTATTTCCCAGCCTCCCTTGAAGTTAGCTGTACCCATGTGATGTACTTCTAGCCAAGGGAACATGGTGGAAAATGACATAAACCGTTTCTAAGTCTGTTCCTGTGAGAACTACCCATGTGTTCTTTTCCTAGCTCCTGGCTGGAATGAAGGGTCTGAGGTCCCCAGGGGCTAACAGAGATTCAAAATGGAGACATCCATCACCATGAATCACCATGTGGAGAGCCACTGCCACATATGACATTGAACTGGGCTGTAAATGAGAAATACCACATTATGCTCTTAAACCCAGTGATGTGCTAGAGCTGGCTTATTAGAGTTTGTGAAAGTAAATTATCAAATGTTGAGGAATTTTGCAAGTCAATTGTTCAATACGGTTATCATTAAAAGTTTTATAAACTTATAATTAAATACATTGTATCTTTAAAAGGTAACAAATGCTCAAAACTCATCCCAACACAACAATTTTACCCTATTTAACCATCATGTCTTGCTCTTGAGATTATTTTTGTGGAAATGTTCTGTAATAGGGAGTGTTTCAAATATCTCTTCCCAGCTCTGCGTTCAGTAATGTATGTGAGTCGCTTGAAATCAGGCACGGTGGTAGTTACTTACACCAGGGGAATTGGCAAACATTACAAACCAGACTTTCCTCCCCGCTGGAAAAGGTTAACAAGTATATCATTCTAAGGTTTATCTGTTACAGGAGGAAATACTTCCCTAACACACTGACTTCCTGCTTTTAGGGACAGAGAGCATACCAGATTAAATGTACCTTGGCTAGATGCAGCTCAGCATAAAGGAAAAGCAGCCAGCACGCCCCCAGCAGCAACCCAGAGTGCCCGCAGATAAAGAAGCACTCCAATGCTCAACATGGCTGAGCTGAAAGTGACACGGGGTGCTTGAGGTCCTCGCTAATCTCCAGAGCATGAGCTTGTTATGAGAGAGGCACAGCAGTCATCTCCTCTTTTCACGTGTATTGGGTGACAAGTGTAAATAAGAGGGAATATGGATGCTGAGTTTCAGCCCACAACTCTTGCTAGGGAATACAAAAGTGGAGACACACTTGCTTCCTGCCCAATTCTTTGGGGAAGGGAATTTCTAAATGTTTGAACTCTCAGCGATAGCCTATATGTTGGCAGCAGTATCTGGAAGTTGGACTTGTGGGAAGCAGAGAAGCTGGGAGGGTGGGAAGTCCGTGGCCAAGGTAGGTCCGAGGCTGCAGGTGTGAGGACAGCAGGCTTTGGGCCAGAGCCTGATCGACAGTGTTTGGAATTCACCAGGTTTACACCCGGCAAAATGATCGACATAATTATCCTTTGTGGAAGCCATAATATTTCACTTAGAGGAAGGCAGGCAGCTCCTCGGGCAGCTCGGCCCTCCTCCGCGGGATATAAACTGCTGAAGTAGACCCAGAGTGCAGGGCCATTTGCGAGAGACATCACGCAGTTCACAGGATGTTTCAGTGCAGACCCTGAATGAACTAATTCTGCTAATAGAGTATTTGATTTAATGGCACATTAAAGGGGAAAGGGGCGCACCGAACCCATTCTTCAGCTCAGCAGCTGATGGGTTACTGTAGATATTATAAGCGAAGGAGCCAAATTCTCTTCTGCCATCACCAGAACAAGTGAGAGTTGCGGGAGCAGATGTGGGTCGTTTCGCAGATGGAGCTTGAGTTCAGGGGTTTGGAGCAGAAATCATCAGGTTAATGCAGTTCTTCTGCACTGAGGTTATAACGACTGGTTGGAGAGACTGACCCATACAATGACAAGTTTCTTTTCCTTTTTGTTTAAAAAAAAAAGTTGCTAGATCATGCCAGAGTGGAAAAAAATAATAGAAGAGAATAGAAGTAGGAGTTCCTTAGTCGATCATGACATCTTCTTTCTAAGTCCTTTTTTAAATTTGATTTTTTTTTTTTTGATCATTGGTTCCTTCTGTTGTTTTTGAGTCTTTCAATGTGCCAGGTTTTGTGCTAAGCTTTTTACTTGTATCCATATGGGTTTATGTGAATTTCATCATGGAATCCTGGAAGGGAAACACCATTGTCATCTTACTTTACAGATGAATGATCTAAGGTACAGAGAGGTTGAGTAAATTTCTCGAGATCACACAGCTAGTTGGAATCAGAGCTGGGATTTAAATCAGATTTCTCTGACCGCAGGTTCTTGATAAACTCTGCAAAGTCCTGTCCTTCTAACTGGAAGGGAGGGGATAGCAAGGCTCATCAAACATCATCACCCAGAAAATCTCAAGCCAGAGTGATTTGTTTGGAGAGCCAAACAACAAAAATCTGTGTCCCCAAATATATACATTTGGAGCAAACTTTAAAATTTTTCAATTTCAAATCTAGTTCTTCAATTATTAAAAAGGGTTTCCCTAAAAAAAACCAATGGGAGTTTTAGGTGTAGATTTTCTTTCAAGAAATTTTCACCATCTATCTTTTTCTTCAAGATTCATCTATGGGGGCACCTGGGTGGCTTAGTGGGTTAAAGCCTCTGCCTTCGGCTCAGGTCATGATCCCAGGGTCCTGGGATCGAGCCCCACATCAGGCTCTCTGCTCAGCGGGAGCCTGCTTCCTCCTCTCTCTCTCTGCCTACTTTGATCTCTGTCTGTCAAATAAATAAACAAAATCTTTAAAAAGAAAAAAAGATTCATCTATGAACCTTAGTTGGAGAAAGTGGCAAATTGTAGTGATTTTGGTTTGCTCATTCTGTAACTGCTCATAACTCCCTCTGATTTATTTTTCCATTCAGCTGTCAGAATACCTTTCCTGAAACTGAAATCTGACCAGATCAGTCCCTTCACAGGCTTTCCTTTTAAATGTGATCTGAAGTCCCCAGGCTGGTACACTCATCATAGTGCCCCATTCACCCCTCCTCTGTCTGCCCCCCTCTCCCTCTGACTTGCCTTATACACGTCGACTGCAATGGTCTCCTTGGAGATACTCCCGGACTTTACAGGATCTGCCTTCCCCATTCTTTGACGGGCTAATGTGCAATTCCTGCTTCTTCTTTGAAGGCAGCTCAGTGTCTTCTCCTGCATTTTCATCTCCTTGCCCTCCCTCCATTTGGGGCTGCTTCTCTGCCCCTATTAGAGGCCCAGGCTTACTTCTATCACGACCTTGTTGAATTTCATCACCCTGGACGGTGAGGTCAGGGATTGTGTTCTCCACATTGTGTATCCTTGGCACCATAGTCATTCAACCCATACTAGATTATAGAATCACCTAGAAAGCCTGATTTAAGCCAGTGGTGGGCTAGGGTTGAGAACATCTAGACTCACTGAGGTTTACTGATTGACCAACTGAACGGCTGAAGGAATGAATGAACACACCAACGCACCGAGTCTGAGATTCTGTCCCACCTCCCTGAGCCCTGGAGATTTTGGACTCACTCTGCCCTCCGGTACTTAGAATTTGTCTAATGGGGCTTTTTGGTCATGCCCCTGGTCAGGAGGCTGCAAATTCAGACCTAGAATGTTCATGGGCTCCTTGTTTGATTTCAAGAACACGCTTGTCCCAATACACAAAATGGGAAAGATGATTCCTCCTTTGAGATGGAGACCGAAATATACCTTCCGGAACGGGATGGCAGCTGCTGTGAAGTTACCCCTTCTGACTCAAAAGGTTATGTCCCTTTCCTCCTTGACTAACTCAGTCAAGAGCTCATCTGGAGTTCTCTGCCAATTACGTATGCCAGAATCCTTGGTGGCTGGAAGGAGGGTTAGCACTGTCGGCGACCACGGGTAACACCCCTGTGTGCTAGCGCGTCCGTGAGGTCAGAGTGCAGCCGACCCTCACTGTCACAGCCAAGAGTGGGAGGCCCATTCACAGAACCAGCCAACCTGGGTCTGCCGTGGCTGACAACCGCACACACGAGAGAGAAACCCCTGGCGAAACCTGCTCCCCTTTGTCCTCATTCTGAGGAGAAAAAGCCAGAAGTCCTAGAGAGTTCAGCTTGCAGAGCCCAATCTCACATGCTATAAAATAGTTGGAGATCTCTTGCATTTGAAAAATCACAGATGCATGCTCTGCCTTCCAGCACCAGGCAGGAGAAATGAGACAAACAAGCTTTGGAAATAAATCTGACTCTCTCGTGGCTCCAGATAGCCGACAAGTGTTCGTCCATCTGCCGCGAGCATTCACACTGTGAATTTATTGATTTGATAATACTCACGCATAATTGATTGAGGACGAGACCAGCTTCTTGACTTGCCTCCATGTTTGCTGTCTGCTATCTTCCCAGCACCGCTCTCTCCACTTTATGTGTGACGAAGGAGAAACCAAAGATCTCTCTGGCACTTTCTGCTGGGATGACACCTAACACTATTGGCTCTCCAGATCAGTATACTTTTTGACTTTTGAATGGCAGGAACTGTTACTTGAGGGTCCTTCCCACTGACATCTTTGACTCATCTTCACAATACTGCACACATCCCCTCCTCGCTGGCTGTCCGACTGGATTCATAGGTAACAAAAAAATAGCTAGAGGTCCGTTGCTATCCTTGAAGTCCCTCCCTAGTAAGAAGGGCATAGCTGCAACCACGGACCAACAGAGAACAGTAATAACTGTGGAATTGTTGTATGAGATATTAGCCTGGGGAATAATACTGATCTTTCTACTCTCAGCAACCACAACAACCCGTCTGCCTCTCTGCAATTGTGACATTCACATGTCACCACCATTTCATTATATGGAATCAAAACAGCTGTGAGGATTGCTGTTTTATTTTATGGCACAAAGCCATCATAACTTACTTTACAAAGCAGCTAGCAGCTAGCAAGTAGCTGAAATGGAAAAATTGGTTGCAGAAAGAATGAACAGGAAAGGGGACAACTCGGGGGCTAGTGGAATTGGGAGGTAGCGGGGAGCCCCTTGGCTCAGTGCAAATCACTCAGAAGTACGTGATCAGATTTAGTTTCATTTATTTTATTTTACAATCCACAACGAAGCAAAGATATGCCAGAGGACAGATTCACTTTAGTGTCCAGTGAGTAAACAAATACTTAGACACTAAGATTCAGTTCAGCCAAAGAGAGATCACTATCTGGCCACACCTAGAGACAGAAGCTCAAGCAGTAGAAGGCTTCCAATTCCCCTCTCCTGCCTGTAATACTCAGCTCCCAGCCCGGAGGTAGTATAAACCCCCCGAGACATGTTATTTAGATCTTGGGAGGCTCTCCAGCTTCTTCAGCTGGACAGCATGGCCCAGGCAGTGTGGCTCAGTGGTTAAGCCACTGACTTTCAAGTGGAACAGAAGCTAGCTTGGCATTCTGCCTGCACCGCTTATGAGCTGAACATCACTGGGAAAACAACTAAACCTTTACTTATATCTCAGTTTACTTCACCTGTAAAATGGGCTTCCTGGGGCTAGCAGATCTTGTCATTGCCCTGCCCTGCCCTGCCCTCTCACCATACCACTTCCAACTGAGTTCTTTGCCTTGAAAGCTTTTTCTGGTAGTCAGAAACACCACGCTTTCTCACCTGGCAGGCTGGCAGCCATTGAGGATTCATGGTCCCTGGAGACACTCTCAGCCTGAGAGGTTGGGAGTTGGTGTTTAAGTTGGTATTGGTGGGGCGCCTGGGTGGCTCGGTGGGTTAAGCCTCTGTCTTCGGCTCAGGTCATGATCCCAGGGTCCTGGGATCGAGCCCCGCATCGGGCTCCCTGCTTGGCGGGGAACCTGCTTCTCTCTCTCATTCTCCCTGCTTGTGTTCCCTCTCTCGCTGTCAAATAAATTTTTTAAAAAATCTTGAAAAAAATAAAAATAAATCGGGATTGGTATATAAATACCTCCATTCCCTTGCCTCTTGAATGATGTGACTGTAAGACGCAGGTGGTATATTGACCCCCGATTTCTACAGCAGATCGGGCTCTAGCCGACCACAATGGTAGCTTGCATCATAGCGTACGTACCCTTTACTGGCTGTCTTCCTTCTTTACCTTATTGCCCACTCACCTTCTGGAGTTCCCTGAAATCATCTCCCAGATCGTTTCAGAGACTGACTTTTTCTCATGTGTCTTGGGAAGTGTAAGGGCAGCCTCTTTCTTACCGGTCTCTACTGGTCATCTCCCCCAGTGGATATAGTTTTTTTCTTTGTTTGTTTTTCAAGCCTGTGGTCAGGGAGAGCCTACAAATCTACACATGAGTTTTTCCAGCTCCCAGATATATTTGTTCTCTTTTCACAGCCACCCCCAAACTCCTGCAGGGTTCCTTCCCAAGGTAGTCTGCATCTCTGTTGTTCAACCCTAGGAATATCCTAGGATTATCATTTGAAAACTCCATTTTTAGGACAGTGAATTAAGTTTGTATGTTGCTATTTCCCATCCGAAGCTGGTAGCCTCAGCTCCATATCATAGTTCTACAATGTGATGGATCAGTACTAGGTTCTGACAGAGTGAGCCACTTACTGTCCCCTAGGATAACAATCCCACACCTCCAAGGACAGCACAGCAAACTTCCTTATTAGAAATTCCATTTAATTCTTGATTTTCAGTACATAATTGGGGATATTGCCACAGAGGAAGAAAAAAACCCCTATGATTCAGGTTTCATCTCTTAACCTCGTAGGGTCTTATAAGAATCCAGGCATTCAAAAAATGAGCAACTATACACCAAGGGGTTAGGGTTCCTTGGTAATGGTACTAGCTGAAAATTACCACTTATTAGTAGGAAGGTTGAAGTCTAGAGCTTGTTAGCACATTTAGTTGGAAGAGAGGTGTTAATGAAAGTGGTATTTGCATTTATTTCTCATCAAGGGTAAATGAAACTACATAGGAAAGTCAGGTCAAGTTCATCTTCTGGGGGAAAAACAATTCAGAGCACCTGCGCTCTTAATAGAGAGACAATCACAAAAGAATAACAACCAATATTATTATTAACCTTCATTATCTTAACTCCAGCTTTTGGGACAGGGCACTCACAGAAAGGAGTAAGTCAAGTCTCCTGGGAGTCACACCCAGCGATCCCATGCGATCATGGCACTTTGCGTAGGCTGCCATTTTCTGGATGGTAGTACCAGCGTCAAGTGCCTCTGGAGAGCTGACTCCTCTCTAAGTGTCCATAATCCACGGGAAGTCTGGTCATTCTGATGTGCATCTCAGGGTAACACTACTTTCAACTCTTCCCTCTTTTAATCAGTTCAAAGTCAGACCCATTTCAGTGCTGATGGGCCAGCACCATCCTTAGGGAGTACTCATAATCTCTTTTCTGCCGATTTAAGGGATTTAGGAATGCCTGGTAGACAGCATCTTACTGGAACCAATGAGACTACATAACGCTTAAGGGACATTGACAAACCCGCTCTTGGCTTTCATAGAATGTCTCCCTCTGGTGTCCTGGGCAGCTCCATAACTTGCCCATGGAAAGGGCTGCTTCAGAAAATTGCACTCTTTATGGTGGCAGTTCAGTCCCACATCTGAGTCCTTGATAGTAAAAGGTATTTAAATTTAAAAGCATATTTTGATGTAAAGTCTAGGGAAACCCGCCCCCTCTCAGTTACGTGGATACTCACGCCAAGCTGAGACCTTGGGGCTGGCGGCTTCATGCCGATTTCGTTTTCCCATTCAATCCATTTTCACAGAAAAGGAGACATAAGCAGTGAAGCCAATATAGTTTTATTGGATCCAATGCACTGCCACTAAAACAAATATATGTACACTCAGGCCAATACACTTTTATTAAAACAAATAGAATTTAATTCAAACCAGCATTCAATACGTTTTCTCAAAGCAATGAAATTAAGCTCTACCAGTACTTCTGCTCAATATGTTTTCCCAATCAAATCCATTTGAACAAAGTGAAATATATTTATCATAGATAGCACATTTTTATTAAAAACAAATTCATTGAAACCAAGTTTCTCTCTGAACTGATAGATAGAAATTCTAACCAATTGCACAATTAGATCATAGGAACGGATGTATTTTTACTTTATTGAAAAGCATTTCTATTTAGGTCCACTTTAAAACACACTAATGAATAATCAAAGTTGCTCTAACAATGTCTTTAATGGAGTATTTTCTCAAAAGTATGTCCTTTGAGGTTGAAGTACAATCTAGAAAATAAAAAACACTTAGGGAAAAAGAATAGTACTGGGAATATGATTACAATAACTCAGATTGGTAATGAGTAAATCTTTACGTCTGCCTACGTGCACTTAGAGTGAAGTTGTTGGTCGTGTACAAATGAATAAAGATGCGCCTGGGGACATTTTGTAGTCGCATTTGCTTCCAAATCACATCGCCCAGAAAAATCCTTCTTTATTGGTGTTCAGACATATTATAAATGTCCATCTGTCTGACCTTAACTAGGAATTACTGTGCATGGGAAGAACTGGATGGAAGGGGAGGGCGTGTATTAAGATGGCTCTTTGGAGATTTCAGTCTTTGGTGTCTAGATCGCAAACTGTCTTCCAAAGAACCACAGAGTCTTCCAAAGAGTCTTCCAAAGAACCACAGAGAGGGAGACTTACTTCCAAATGCCACACAGCTTCTGGGGACCAGGAATACAAGCGACAGCCTCCAAATGCATTCCATCTCCAGGCAGGACCATCGAGTAGAGGCGGAACCTCACATAGACGGTGTAGAGAATCTAGAGTCCACTCCCCTCAGGGAATATCGGGGCTCCACTCAGTGGTCAACACAAGCCTCTTCAGTGATCCCCACATCCACCTTTTTTATTCTCTACTACCTCGAGGCTGCAGGACGTAAGGACAGAAATGACAAATTTTACTGCCTTCTATAAGCAGCCTGGAAAATACTCTTTATACTGAGATTGTGTGTTTCAGTACTATTTTCTCCTTCTGGCCTGGGAAAGTGTACAAAGTGCAGGTTATGCCTCCAGGTCATTGGACAAATAATTTATTAGCCTCTGGGGCACTCGGGTCTTAATGGACTAAACCTGCCCTCCTTGAAACACCTCCTGAAACGACCAGTCAGGGAGGACACCTTGAGAACAGTTAGCACAAGATGTTTGCTACAGAATGGCTTATAAAAGTATTAGAATCCCGAGTATCTAGCATGCAGACAATTGGCTAAATACATTGGAATAACATTTTCCTGATGCATTCTATAGTATTGACATCACCACAGTATTACAAGCATTCAAAGTGATATTATAGAGAGATTTACTGAATGGGACATATTTGCATTATTAAATTTAAAAAACATCTAACAAAACAAAACAGACATGCATTCCAAAGATACACACAGACAAGAAGCTGAAGACAACACGGAAATGTGAATATTGGTTAAGTGAGTGTGGGGTTGGAGATTTCTCTCTTTTCAAAAATCTGTATTTTCTACATTTCCTGCATTGCACATGTATTACTTCTGATACAAGAGAGATTTATTTACAAAGTGATTATTTTTTAAAAGATATATTACACGCAAACAATGAATCATGGAACACTACATCAAAAACTAATGAGGTACTGTATGGTGACTAACACGACATAATAAAAATAAATAGATAAATAAAAGATGATGTTAAATCCAACCTAAAGGTAGTGTCCATGTACTGGGTCTGCCTCTGTAGCCTGAATCCCCCATCTTTTCAGACAAGGGAATATCCGTGGCACAAAGACAAAGGTCTTTTTGTAAGACTATTTGAAAGCTTTGTTCAACTAGCCATCCAACATGCACTTATACAAGGACCCAGGTAATAAATTCTCCCCTGAGTTTGTTCTAGGAAGCAGTGGTTAAGAAAAAAAGAAAGGGGGATGCCTGGGTGGCTCAGTTGGTTAAGCAGCTGCCTTCAGCTCAGGTCATGATCCCAGCGTCCTAGGATCGAGTCCCACATCGGGCTCCTTACTCAGCAGGGAGCCTGCTTCTCCCTCTGCCTCTGCCTGCCACTCTGTCTGCCTGTGCTCGCTCTCTCTCTCTAACAAATAAATAAATAAATAAATAAAAAGAAAAGAAAAAAAGAAAGGAAGGAAGGAAGAAAGAAAGAAAGATGGGATATTGTCATATGATATAAACAATATCACCCCAGATTTTCCTTTTTGCCTTAGCCCAGAGCTGAGCTGTTCTAATGATCTCATCTTAGACGTTTGGTAACGTCTGACACCTTTTTGTGATTTCAATTCTCTTTTCTTCCTCTAGCATTCTGTGTTTTGTCGTTGTTGTTGTGTTTACTTATAGAAGAGATCCATATTTGTTTTGGAAATAAATTTGTATTACTAAAAAATATCCTATAAAAACAAATCCCTAACAAATATAAGTATTTGACCATGATGATGCACAGAGAGTTCCTACCACCTTCTTGGGGACATGGTGTGTCGGCAGAGCCCCGGAGACACCAGGTGAGTGACGCCTGAGGAGGAGCCCTGGGGAGAAGTTAAGTGTGGAAGGTATGAAATCTACTTGCTCAGGTGCGAGATCCTCTGTCCTCTGCTTGGTGCTGAAAGGGACGGGCCAGCTTCCAGAGCTGGGGGCATAGTTGGGTCACCTGTAGCCTGGAGGCCTTGGACAGTGAGCCCAAGAATGGAAGGTGTTGTCTGTCCCTCACTAGGACCCTCCATATGCTCTTCTGGGCAGGGTTTACTCTTCTGGGCTTCCTCGTGCACAGGGCTCCTGGTCATGGGGTCAGCCCCTTCAGTTCAACTGGGTCCTTATTCGGTGTTTTGTCTTTTTTTTTTTTTTTAAGATTTTGTTTATTCATTTGAGAGAGAAAGAAAGCTAGAGCAGGAGCAGAGGGGAGGGGTAGAGAAAGAGGGAGAAGCAAGCTCCCCACTTGAGCATGGAGCCCGATGCAGGACTCGATCCCAGGACCCAGGGATCACGACCTGAGCTGAAGGCAGACCTTAACCAACTGAGTTACTCAGGCGCCCCATATTCGGTGTTTTCCTGTGTCCACTGGGAGAACAAAAAACGGGGACAAGAAGAAAGGGGAGAGGAATGGCTTGGTAGCTGGGGGTAGAGAGAGAAATACAAACAGACAAACAGAAACAGAAGAGACAACACAGAGTACACAGAACATGTTTAATTAATACTGACATTTCTCCAGCTGCAGTTGAAACCCCGGGTGGAAATAATTGCTGTTCATTGTATTGTTTTAGATGAAAATGGTGGAAATAAATGGAACTGTCAAAGTCATAAACCTTCCCATCTTCATTAAAAATAAAGAGTTAAGAAATGAAAAGCAGTAGGCAGGGAGGCAGGAGTGCCCCAAGATCCCCGCCCCGCCACTTGAATGCAACGTTCCCGACAAAACTTGGCATCCAGGTGGCCCATTTTCTGCCCCTGCTACTAAGGGTGACTTCATTTGCTCCTCCCTTGGCAAGGGTGGCTCAGAGCCCCACAGCCCACCTCAAGGGCAGGCCTCTCCCAGCCTGCACGGCTTCATGGACCCGCTTCCTCCCCCACTCTCCTTCGAAGCATCCCACTCACCAGACCTTCCTTCAAGTCTGGGAAAATGTCTTCTCCCCAAGCTGCCGTGCACTAGCCAGTCGAAACTCTTAGCAACTCTCTGAGGTCTGAGAGAGAGCAGCTTCGTTCCAAACTCTTTCTCCATCACTTTTTTTAAACCAGAGGCCTAATAAGCAGCCCAGCTGTGCTTTTATTTCATCCCCTTTCATTTCCTCTCCCTGCCCTCCAGTGGGGGAGCCGGTGTGACAATGTGGATCCAAAACGGACCAACAGGAGGAGGCCAGGCCCGGAACGGACAGGAAGAGGGTCAGCCCACTCTCGCTCTCCTCTTCCTTTCCACCCCGGTGTCCTTCCCGTGTCCCTGGGAGTCCAACCTCAGTCTGTTGGCTTTTGGAAGTCACTGAATCCAAAGTGTGGTCTGTGAGGGAGAGAGGAAGCAGACCCACCAGGGAACTGAGACGTGCCCCAAGATGCATTGCAGCCCCCGCAGCGCAGAGAGCAAGTCACCTAGGCCATTGTCATCTGCTGCTTCTCCTTGCATGAGACAGGGCCAGTCATCTACTTCTAGCAAATTCATAGACCCTATCAAGAAAATTTGTTGAAACGTAGAGGTTTAACTGTTGATTGAGACACACAGGGGTGGTAGAAAGAGTATGGGCCTGAGAACAAGGTTTTGTTCAAAGTTGAGACGAGACTACTAACTAACCACTCAGCCAGGGGTCTTGGGGAGTTAGTTAACCACTCTGAACCTCAGCTTCCTCATCTGTAAAATGGGACACAAGCACATAGTGGGCTCTCAATATGTATTTGGTGAATTGAAATTAGAGTATTCTAACTCATCTGGGTTGCTGGTTTAAAACAAGCAGAATATCCCTTAAAATAAGCAGAAATTCCCGGTTATCTGAAATCCAATTGTCCAGTTTGGAGTTCCAAAGGCAGCAAAGGTCTAAATGGCTGAATGACATTGGGGTAATCTAAAATGTGTTAGGAGAACTGCAGGCTCCACGATGATGGTATCTGGGAGGCCACGAGCCATGCACACAGGGAGACTTCTCAGTTAGACCAGCTTAAATTTATAGGACCACTCAGTTATGAGTTCTGGTATGTGTGAATGTGTACACACACGCACATGCACACACACACACATGCGCTCACACAAGGCCAAGGAACTCATGCTAAAAGGAGGGGTGCAAATCATTGCATTCCACCAACATGAGCTCCTACCAAACTTACCATAACTGTAAGTTCATTCCCTAATATCCCAATAGGCAAGAGTGGCCACAGGCTTTTAAATAATGTATTTCTTTTCCAAACGCTGGCAGGTATTTTACTGAAATCCAGAAGCGTTCTGTCAAGAAGAAAAAGGAACTAAGTACACCAAAGATTAGTGGCATCTCTCCGCTATTTTATCCCATCGCAACCTCCACAAAACCAAGCCTGTCCTTGCCTTGTCCCTGATGGCTGTGCCAGCAGAGGGAGTGAATTGGGGCACATTTCGGTTTTAAATGCTTGCTAATGTCATTTGGGCAAATTAGTTTACATGGCTGGACATTGTGTTCCAGGCAGAGAGGATGTTCTTTTCCTGTCAGAATCTCCGACAGACAGCCCAACGGCACAGTGAAATATCAGTAACCTCTTAACATTTTTCTTGATTTCTTTAAGAGTGAACATTAGACATATTAAGAACAACAACCCAATCATTAAGCCCTGTGCGGTTCTCCTAGGAGCCAGCTCTATCGCTGTAATCAGATTATGGACAACTCATTCTCATCCTGGCCATTTATCTTCTTTGTTTATGCACGCACCAAGTGGCATTTGTCTTAGCATCAAAAAATAGTAATCAAAATTGAGAACAAAAAGACCTTTCATTATTTACGGTGTTAACTAACGTCCATTTGCTTTCATTAGTTTCCAAACAACAAGGACACTGGTTCCGATTAAACCTGGCATGTGTTAATTATATCCGAGGTCTGGGGTTGTTTTGTCCATAATAAAGGATTACTTAAGGATGAAGCCTGAGTGAAATTTGAGGGCCTGGGCCTCAGAAGTCACCCACCTGCCTGTGCTTCCTCAGTGAAGGTTTCCAGTCTCCGAATGGCAGAAGCGGATGTGAGCTTGTCACAGAAAGTTACGTTTTTGGGGGGTTTTGTTTTGGTTTTAAGCCTTCAGCTTTATCACCCGTTTTATGGGCTGGAGTTAAATGGCAGTACAATGCAGTTCGCTCTCTTACGGCTCGGCACTAACAGCCATCATGAGCCATAATTAGAAGTAAAACCACCCCATAAATAACGTGGCAGAAAAATTGCCCCTACGATGAGCCAGACTTTGGCTACGGGAAACTTCAGCGGGTCCCCGGTATCCATCATACTTAAGGGGCACTGCGTGGTTTTGTCCATATTTGTCTTACTAAAGCCAAAATGGGAGCCGTTTTGACTTTCAAATAAGCTCTTAAAGCTATACAGTGCTGGTTGAAACAGACTGTCTACTACTAAGTGTGATGTAGAAAGACTTCGCCTGGTGGTCAGAACAGCTGCACAGGCTGGAAGGGAGAGGGCGGGAGCCCAGAGGCAGAGGAAGGGAAACGGAACTGTCCAGGAAGAGGATTCTTGGACCTCCCCCAACAGGGAGCTCTAGAAATATTTCTCTCCAGAACTGAAAAGTTCCTGCCCGCCACGAAGCACGGAAGGTCACACACACAGCGGGGAAACGGGGCAGCTGGGTTGCCTTCAACTGCTTCTTCCGTGACTTCACTCCGTGATGAAGCGGAATCTGGGAGGCAAACGTTTTTGAGCACCTCGGCGTTTCACATCAGTTTTCTGTAATTCTCATAGCAGCCTGAGGAAGTCAGACAAAATAAAATAGAGGCCTGTGCCTGAAAGCAGCCCTGAGGAGACAGGACCGGCAGTTGGTTTGCTGCATGTGGCCTGCCCATTTGCAAAGAGCCAGGAGATAGGAAGTAACATGAGGGTGTCCTACGATGATCGGCTCGATTCCCTGTTCCTGGGCAGTCTCCCTCACACAAGGGATTAGGAGACAAACCAAAGAGAGTAAACCCCTATTAGAAGGAACATGCATTGCAGTGGACAATGTTTTTCCAGAGCCTGCCTTATTAAAAAAAAAAAATGATGTTAGTACATTCACTTTCTTTAAAAAAATAAGTCCCATGTATTTTTCTATAGATCAGCCAGAATACTTAAGGCCCAATCTTCACGTGGAACGAAAGAGAACGTTCCTCTGAGTATTCTAAAAGCCCACATGTGTTCTCTAAAGATGATGGTTTGCTTCCATTCCTTCCTTCCTTTGCAAAAACAAACAAATAAAAAAAAAAGATAAAAGCAAAACAAATTGATCAAAAACTTGGTGTTGAGAGCTAAAACAAACCAATTATTGTGTCTGGTAGTAAGCAATGCATTTAGTGAAATGGCTTGAAACTCACGCAGGTAACAGAGCTCCTTTTCACAGACGGGTTTTTGTCTGCATTTCTATCTCTGCGAGCTACATACGGTGTGACACCGCCGTTTCTTTAATTAAGATATGAAGTGCTCATTTTTTTGTGGACCTGCTATAGTCTAACAAATTTACTACACGTCTCAGAAAACACATAGCTTTGCCAAAGTTGGTGAGTAGCCCAGCATGGTTTATCTCCAGCCCACAGCTCTTTCCCTGAATTCAATACTGCAGGCACAATTTAATGCAAACCCAATTTATGACTTAATGCTCTAGGGACCGTAGTGGGAGATTGTTACATTATTCTTTTCTAATCCTATTTGTGTTTTAATTTGCTAAGTCTGTAATGAGGTGCATGCCTTGAATAGATTCAGGATCTTTCACATTGCTTTTGACTGTGTTTAATATAATAGATTTTACAGTTCGCATTAAATACCCAGGTGCTACGGTCAGTATTATCTCTTTATTTTCTCAACTAGAGTGAATAAAATTACACCGTGAAAGTAATTGTGTACATGTTTCCTTGTTTATTGTAATAGTTTATTTCCTATCATAATTCTTGATTCAAATTACATCTAGTTCTCCAAAAGTCAATTCGCCATGGGCTCCTACTTCCCCTTTCCATGTGACTTTTACTCTCTGAAGAGAATGAAAGCTTGGCTGATATTTGATGAGTGGAACAATAACAAAATAAGTTTTCTCATCTAGGTTGTGATACTTCGATGAGGTGGAAAGGAAGAAAGCGAGGAAGGAAGGGAGGGAGGAGAGGAGAGAGGGAAAAAGGGAGGGAGAGAGGGCAAGAGAAGGGAGGGAAGGTGCTGTGTCACCAATGCCTGCTATTTTATGCGCCGTGTTCAGCTGAACCGAACCATCGCTAATCAGAGCTGCTACATCTCCCAACCCCACGGTGTGTCATTTGCCGTCCATAACTGTGTTATAGCCAATTATAGCTAAATTCTCTGTTCTGTATGCACAATCAAAGGGTGTCTGGAATGCATTTTGCTATTTTCTGAATCCTATTATTGCAGACATGTTTATTACATTCAGAAGATGGCTTTCTGAAATTACACTGGAATTGTACCACCCACCTGCCATTTACAAACAAAGGGACCTAAACATTTCGTAACAAGGAGAAAGTTCATTTAGCTCTTTCCTGGTAACTCTCCCCGTGTTATTTCCCCCCGTAACCATTTTTGCAAAATGTGTTGCCCCAGCCTCTATGTATTTGTAAAACTATTTAAGCTCACCAGCTGCTGTTTATTTTTAAATTAATCATAACACGGCAGGTCAAAAAGGAGTCGCAAATTGGCTGGTGGTGCCTGTGGTAGGTGCTTGTTGCAGTTTTCGCTGTGAAATTCCCCTCGGACTATGTACAAAGGGATTGTGAAATGGATCCTAAATTATAAGTATTCGATAGCCCCGAAATAACTCCTTTAGGCCGCCTGTCAAAGAAAAAAAATTCAACTTCTGTCTTTAAATTTCATTGGGGGCCATTTTAAGAGCAAAGTGAATGGTGTTAGAAAGACACATTATGTCTATTTGAAAACATAGCACCTCATCATTAATTATTAAGGGAAAACGAAAGTGTTTCTAAACCAAATGCTTTGCTTTCCCTTCTACTGGTTTATACTCTTAAATCCCCCCCCCCCCACATACACATACCCAAGCTTACTTTATTACTGGTATTTGCCTCGCAGAGCCAGGGGATATTACTACCTTTTTATTTGCTATTTTTACAGGACCCAACAAAAGTGCTTTTAAAATATATAACCACTTAATTCAAGTCAAGCTTCTTCAATACTCCTTTCATTCAAGCCCTTTCTAATTTGTTTTCCTCCAGCCAGGAGCCCGGAGAAGACACTGTGATTTATGTTTTCATTTATTTATTTTATTTGGGCTTTTCATTTAAGAAAAGAGATTCTGCACAGCCCCCACCATCCTCAATTCCGCATCATCTCACCCCACTCTGCCCCTTTGTATTTGGACCATTAAGAATTTCTCAAGGCTGGACTTTGGAGTCTTAAACAGATTTCTTTGGGGCTTTGACCATGATCTGGAGAAGGCATGGCTTGGGAGGCTTCTGGGTACACCAAGGGTCAGGGGCTTTTTTACACCACTCAGGGGGGTCAATTCAGGGAGGAATTCTGCCTTTCCCCAGGGATGAAAAAATGCTTTGCTATGGAGCTTACATTTCCACAAAGACTAAAAGTGTGTGCCTTGGCAGCAAGAAAGATATCACTGTTCAAATCAATATGTTGTTTTTGTATGGGGGCTGGGGATGGGGTGGAGGAGATTGCTACATGGCATTTAAGAGCTTGGGCTCGACAGTCCAGCAACGTGGGTTTGAGTCTTGGTTCCACTTCCTTCCCAGAGGTCTTGAGTGAGTTACTCCTCCTCTCTATACTGATTCATTGATCCAACCAGTCAGTTGGCAAATACTTAGTAGGTACCTGCCATAGGCCAGGCACTGAGTTAGGCACAGTGGGTAACAGGTAACAACACAGATGTGGTTCTTGCGCATATGAATCAGGTGGGGCCGACAGATAGAGCAACATTTACAATAAAATGTGGCGAGCATGATAATCCAGGAAGCTAGGGAAGCCTTCTGAAAAAAGTAATACTTAGGTGAAATGAAATCAGTTTCCTCCCATGTAAAATAGGAAGTCACCTACCTGCCTCCTGGGGGCGCTATGATAAAAAGGGTGGTAATGTCCAACAGGGCTTTGTGTTACTCCTTATATAGAGCCGAAGGTTGGTTCAAAAAAAGAAAAAAAAATCAGAAAGTGATTATTGTCATTATTGCTAAGAATCATCCCAGGATTCCCCCCAAAATTAATATTAAAGAACCACATTTCACTATTTTTTTTTAAAGGAGGCTCCATTTACAGTGTGGAGCCCATTGTGAGGCTTGAACTCGTGACCCTGAGATCAAGACCTGAGCTGAGACCAAGAATGGGACGCTTAACCAACTAAACCACTCAGGTGCCCCCACATTTCACCTTTAAAAAGACACAAACTTTACCCTGTAGTTCCAGTTCTTAACAGAAAGAACTAAACACTAACGTTGTCTGTAGAACATGAAAGTAAATTTGAAGATAAATGAACTAAACTTAATAGACCCTCCCAAGTAAACATCACCAGCAATTGAGTCTTTATCAAACACTAACTTCTCTAGGGCAGAAAGGATCTGGCAACTCAGTTCCACCCATCTCAAAAGGGCACTCATCCTCCCCACTGAGTCTCGGACATTCCTAGCAGAAGAATGCTCCTCCAAAAGGTTCTTACCAGTTTAAAAGATGATAACACTTACTTTCATTTGAAAATAGCCAGGAAGCATTTTTAGACAAACATTTACACACTGGGAATCATATTTGCTCATTATACTCTCAGGAATGCACTTGATCAGAGACAAACTTTGGCTCTGCTTACCATAAGAGATCATGGTTCATTCCAGAAGGTGCTATGTCTTGGATGCACTGTGGGTTATGGAGTTCTCCAATACAATTCCTGAAGATATATCAAGCATTAATGCACATGATCTTTGATTGCTTATACAAATGTCACACATATTTGGGGAAAATCATCTCTTAGCTGAGCTGCACCAGAATTCATTTTAGGGGAGAGAACCGTCATCATTTTAGCAAGTACTTATATGGACCATTTGCTCGCCTTCCGATTGGGTCCAAGACAGTGGTGAATTGCTCTGCCTAGCAGCACAGGAGGGATTTTGAGGTTCTGGGTACAGCCTGAGAATCAGAGAGAGGGAAGGAGTATTTTGAGGGAGAAGGGCAGAGCAGCTGCTGGGAGATGTTTAGGAGGAAAGCTGGCCTTGCCCTTGATGTGGATGTGAAAAGGAACTAGTACCAAAAATTACACCCAATATCAATTCTTAGTTAGCAGTTAGTTATCTGCCAAGCTGGACTTCTCGGTAACATTGGCTGTGTGTAAATGTGCACACGCAGATGCACACGCACACAAGTGCAACTGTCAGCATAGGTCCATATACAGTGCATTCAGTGAGTAGGAATTGGAGGCTTCCAGGAAACTGGGTATGTCCAGGTGGTCACAGGGCCAAGGAGAGAGAGCAGCCTTGAGGTCCAAGACAGGTCCTGAGGTCAGCAGGAACAAGGTATTGGAGGAAAAGACCCACGAGAACACGAGGCCCTAGGAAGGCACAGAAATCATGGACAAGGCACAGGGACAAGGCTACTTTTTCAGAGTTTTCAGAGATGCCAGCAATGGCCCTTTTGCATTCTAACAGCCCTATCCCTTTAAGTAGGAGAGCCTGTCATCAACGAATGGTTGCCGATCTAATGACTAATTGATGGCAAAGAGTCTCTAATGATCTAATAGCTCATTAGGGTTGACTGAGCCAGCAGGGGTCTTCGAAAATGTTTTTTATTCCACTCTGAGGTTTTGTGAGCTTTCCTGTACATATATCAGGCAGCTGCCCAGGTTATTAAACGTACAAATGTGAAACCACAGCAAGAGCAGGATGGACCTCGACAAATATAACCTGGGAGTATAAGGCAAATATGAAACCCACATGACAGAGACATATAACACTGCCCAGACCATATGATGGGAAGCTAGAGAGAGACATGCTGGGAATGAAATGGGTTCCCACTAGGTAATATCTGATGCCAAGAATTTAGTTGTCACCAGGATAGTGTGGAACAGCTTCATAGTGGGTACATTCACCATTTATTCATCATTTAATAAATTGTTTATTAAATGCCTATTACCCATACGGTAGTCTATATAAATACTCTATACACATTTTATCAATTTCTACAGTTGCTATGGACCTTTCACAAATGAGAAAATTAAGCCACTAGCAAGCTAGGAAGCACGAAAGAGCTACACAACGTGCTTTCTATTTACACCAGGTAAGGAATAGATCTCCTTCCAGAATTGCCACATTTTTGTTTCTTACCCCATCGTCCCTTGGCAGGGTTCAAACAACTCAAGCTTCTTATTTCTTGGAAAATATATCTCTAAAGATACAAGGAACGGTGATTACTGTCGGTACCCATTTAATAAGAGATAGCCAGTTCTGACAGCATGAAAAATTAAAGTCTTCAGGTAAACCTCAAGCAATAGGGATGAAGAATTCTCACTCAGCTCTTCTTTTCCACCATGGAGCTCTCCGCTCCTGGGCCTTCACCGGGACGCTCCAAGGATGGATGAGTTCCTTTCCTGGCAACAGCCCCCATCCACTGATGAAGCTGGGAGTGCCGAGAAACAGGAAGAGAGATGAGAAGAGAATACCCGGAAAGACCGACCTTGTGGCTCAGAAGTGTCTCCAGTTAAATTTGAGAAGACACTGATTGTCATATTTTTGCCTAGCGTAACAAACCCAATTTGTATTTAACAGAACTAAAATTTCAACTGAAAACAAATCATCAGGAAAGCAACCAGGTCGAGAGCACAGGCAAAGAGCAGAACCTGAAAGAGAGTTATGTCCATATGTTTGGCCAAGATATTTACTCCCCGGCTCCACCGGCCAGGGCCAAGGGCCCCTCCCAGGGGCATTCACTCCCTGGTCCTTCTTCGGGCCCCAGCTGGCCAAATGGAGGCCCCCTGGTGGAGATGCTTGCTGAAGAAGGCTTAAGACAAATGCTGCGCTATATGAGCAGGGCTTTGAAAGCATCTGCTACATCTGCTTTTTTTTTTCTAGAAGAATGACCAGAACAGCCCCCAAGCCCACATCTGTTCATGAATATAAAGAACAGGAACATATTTTTACCTTAGCAGTGTGTAGTTGATACACCCTCCCCAGGACCATGAGAGTATATAATACTAGCATAAACATCCTGAAATATGTCAAGATATGGAGAGGCAGCTGTTCATTGCTCTTCTAAAGAATTCCGGCAATGTTGGTTGACCTCTATTATAGAACTGGCATATATTAGCTGAAATAATACTTTAACAGTTTTTTAGTACCCAACTATATGTTCTGTTATAAGGAATAGCAAATGTTTAATCATAAATATTTTAATGGCTTCGGGGATTCATGGTATTCAATGACCGTGTTAAATGATAATAATCACATCTGGTTTATTACTATAGTAATTCAGCAGCTTCTCTTGAGCAGCTATTTTTTATTATATGTGCTGTGGTACTGTCATGGTCATTTATAGCAGTAATATTTTAAAGTGGCTCATTTGTTTGTTTAAGGACAGTTTCACAATCTATTTCTGTATTAATATACATTTTGCACTATTATTGCCAAGCTGCCACTGGAAAATTGATCCTAGTCCGTTACGACTGGAGAGGCCAGGGACAGACCCGAGCAGAGATGGAGCGGGGGCGACCAGATCCGGCTGTCCCAGTGCCCCCTGGGGTGGTGTCCATGGCTCCAGAGGCTTACTCAAAATGAAGGTGTGCACCCAGAAAGAGTTAAGGAATAATAAATACAAAGGGAGGACCCTCGACTTGGGGAGGCATTTCAAGTGAAATACCATCCGGAGGCAAATGCATTTGGGAAGAACCGCAAGATGCATGGTCTGCAAGGCCTGAGGCGGTCATCAGGCCTTGGCAGGCATCTCCATTTCTATCACAAAATAACAGCAAGGAGGCGCGGAGTGAAACAATGTGAACTCGCAAGGGAGATGCAAGGGCAGATCAAGGTTACCCGCTGGGTGGCTTAGACACTGACAACAATTTCAGATCCGCTCGAAGTGGGCCTTAGCGGTGACTTGCAGAGGCAGGGCGAGCCGTGCCCCCATCCGGGCACCTTCATTCCAGGGGTTCCGAGCAGCAGGTGTGACGCCGACCTCGTGTGCGGCGCCCGCGGCTTTGACCCCCGGATGACGTCACAAGGTGTTGCTTGTGATGGGGTACAAATTCGCCTGAAATCATATACTGCTGTTTAGTAGGGAGGGGAGAGGGGAGGGGTTCTTAATAACCCAGGAGAGTTAATTCTCTGTAGCATTCTGCTGAACCAGGTTGAGGAAATTCAGAGGAGCATGGAGAAAACTGCCAGGCTCCTGCTCAGCTTCCTCTTGGCTGGATCTTGATTGGTTGGGTGACAGAGGGCAAATGGCTTTTACGGCTATGAATGATGTATGACCGTAAAATGGTCTGTAACCAGAAGTACCAACTGACATGCCTGCTGATTTAACGGACACCCAGGGTTATGTTTGCACAGAGACGCTTAAATAAACACGTGCTAGGTTTGAGGCCGTTTACTAAGCAATCACTTCACTCGCTCTTCTTTTCCATTTTATTCTACTTCATAAAAACTGGGAGAGTAAAACCACGGTTCCCTTTTTCACAGTAATGAAGATTTACTCATCGCGGCGGCACTTCCCCTTTCTTCCTCTCCTGCGGACTTCTGGCCCCCTTTTCCTCTTTCTACCTGCAGGGGGAGCTGCTGCAGCCTTGCGGAAGCTCGGGAGGGGGCCGGAAGGGTCGGCTCGCGCAGCCGCTTTAAGGAGCTGCCCTTTGGGAATGAAGACAAGGCCGTCTGGTTGCTTTTGCTTTGCGTGAATTAGAAGAAAGCCCCGAGGTCCCTGTTTGATCGGTGGAATGGGGATATTTCTGTTCCGCCACCAATCGGCAAAGGCACCAAACACGGGAAACATGCTCTCCCCGTGATGGTCCTCGAACTGAAAAATAATCTCATGAGCTTGTATGAATAACTTCTCTCAAATAGGTGAGAAATCTGTAAGATATCATAGAAGGATTCTTCACTACATGTGTGGAAAATTTCCCAGAAGATCCGTAAGACTTTATACTCCAAGCTAAATCAGGAATGGTAAATCAGTCCCCAGTTTGTCCTCTCTGGATCTCAGCTGGGCTTTATAATCTCTTTCACGGCATTCTTCAGGAGTGCATTTCATAATGTCTAAGTATATTTTTACCCATCTTGATTATCCATGTCTAATGGTATCAGCTTTTAACTAAAAAATGTAGCTGATCTCTATTCTCCAGCTTGATAGAATTTTTTCCAATCCTTCCATGTAACCGGTTCTTCCCATCCGGTCCTGTAGGCATTGGGGTTTACTGCCCATGGAGGGTTTTTTTTTTTCATGTATTTTTTTAAACTTTCTAAACTCATGTTCCCCTGAACACTTTTTGTCATGAAAGATCGTTTTCTTATTGAGATAAAATTATATAACATTGTATAAGATTAAGGTATATAGCATGTTGATTTGATACATTTATATATTGTAATATGGTTACCGCTGAGGCATTAGCTAACACCCCTGTCAGGTCATATAATTATTATTTCTTTTTTGTGGTGAGAACAATTGCAATCTAGTCGCTTAGCAACTTTAAAGTCTATAATACAGTGTTTCTGACTATAATCACTTGATTGTGGGTTCTATCTCCAGGACCTACTTACCTATATACTAATTGCAAGTCTCTGAGCACTTTTGGTAAGATGAAATTCTCCTGCCCTTCTTTAATAATAATTTCCATTCAATCAAAATTAAACCAAAGCAATGGGACAAAATATTGCTCTGTCTTTGAAGAGCACACTTCTGAGGTAGTGCTACTCCATCTCTAGGGTTGACAGTCACTGCTCCAAAGAAAATTGCTCTAGTCTGATATGTTGCATTTCTGACCTGGTGGAACACCAGGACTCCTTAGTCACTGCAGTGTTCCCATGGTAATTGAGAAGACAGAGTCCTTGGTGGACCGTGAGCAATATGGACAAATATATCTGAAACTGGGTATCAATAAACCTGCTGATTCAGTAAAATAAAGATATCGAAGAGCCATGAAGGAGGAAGTAACACTAGAATTCTAATAGTACCACACAGCGGACCAGATAGAAGAAAGGACTTAATTACCTAGTAGGAAACTTTCAGTCTCCATGAGCTATGTGAAATTCTAAGTTGGTCATACCTGGAGACACTGTTTCATGTTGGTAAGTCTTGGAGAGACTGGTTTATTAAATCGTATGGCAACATATTTATTTACAGTGAGAAATGCACTCTTGTGTGGGTGAATGCTATGTTGACATGACCAGTCCCGTCATCAGTACATTGCACTGCTCTTCTTCCTTCTGCATATTTCTGTGGTTATGCAAAAGTACCACTGAATTCATCAGCTGGTGAACGGATGAATAAAATGTAGCATAGCCACACAATGGAGTATTATTTGTCAATAAAAAGAATGAAATAACAATTCATGCTATCACATGGATGAATCTTTAAAACATTATGCTCAGTGAAAGAAGCCAGTCACAAAAGAATACATAATGTATGATCCCATTTATATGAAATGTCCAGGACAGACAAATCCATAGAAACGGAAGGTATATTCATGGTTGCCTCAGAATGGAGAAAGAGATTGGAATTTGGGGAGTAAGAGGTAACCGCTAAAGGGTATGGAGTTTCTCTGGGAGCTGATGGAAGTATTCTAAAATTGATTGTGATGGTGGCTACACAGATCTGTAAAAATACAAAGAACCATCAAATTATATACTTTAAATGGGTGAATTGAATTATATGCAAATGAAGCTGCTACCAAAATAAAAGGATCACTGCCATCATTTTGGATCATGATGCTTCTAGGTTAGTATTTTCACATCTTTCTACTGACTTGAAAGGAGCATTCATGAATTTTCATACATGAGCATCTCATTCAAGGACATGTCCTTCTCACAGTACGTGGCAAAAGTGTAAGAAGCAAATAGAACCACTCAAGCATATTTAAAGCCTCTACCTGTATTGCCACCATTAACATTCTATTGATCAAGCAAGTTGCATGGGCAAGCCCTAAAATTAATGGCAAAGGAATGTATATTCCACCTACTTTACAAGGAAGCATGCCAATGTCAGGTTGCAAAGGGCGTGGATGTATAGTCCTATTATCACAGGGAGGGGGTGGGGAACTAATAAAAAAATCTGCTACAAGTGATCACTTTCCTTGGGGTGGTAGTGGGGAGTATGACTCCCCACACAATGGAATGCTGGCAGATTTGGGTCTCCTGACCCTCATACACTGGGAAATCAGGTCCACTTCTTACACTGACTGTAGCTTTCCTCGTTTCATTGTCTACCTTGACAAAGATGTTGAGATTTCTAAACTGTTGCCAAACAAATTGAATGGTGAGTTTTGTTTTACAACGTGCAGAGTTGATTTCATTTACATTGATCCTTCTATTTTATCGTATTTCCAACATTTATCATTTTCCTCTGGGAAGTTGGGGGATGTATTGGTAAGAGTTAGGTTTGGCTGAAAGTAACAAAGACCCAAAATAACACTGTCTGAAGCAAAATAAAAATGTACGTCTCTCTCAGGGAAAATCCCAGGGAAGGCAGTTCAGGCTGGTGTAGGAGTTCTCCTTCACCCAGACTGCACGTGTTCATGCTCCTTCCAGGGAGTGACTCCGGCTGCCATGATCCAAGATGGTAGCCACCACATCCACATTCCACAAAGCAGGATGGAGAAAGGGATCAGGAAAAAGGACGCAAATGGCATGTGCCAATCATGAGGAAATTCTCCAGAATCTGTCATACGACACTCCTAAATATTTTATTTGCCAAAACTTTGCCTCATGGCCACACCCAGCTGCAGGGAGAGCTGGGGATTATAATCTCTATACCAGGCAGTCAGGTGCTCAGATAAGAAGGGAAGTTCTGGGACGCCTGGGTGGCTCAGTTGGTTAAGCAGCTGCCTTCGGCTCAGGTCATGATCCCATCGTCCTGGGATTGAGTCCCACATCGGGCTCCTTGCTTGGCAGGGAGCCTGCTTCTCCCTCTGCCTCTGCCTGCCACTCTGTCTGCCTGTGCTCACTCTCTCTCTCTAACAAATAAATAAATAAAATCTTTAAAAAAAAAAAAAGAATGGGAAGTTCTAAGAATGCATGTTGAGTGGACAGGTAGCAACCTCTGCTATGGAGGACAATTGTCCCTGACCCTACAGCCTCAGAGCTACACAGGTGGATCAGTGTTCACCATCTCTCACTAGGACTATTACCATAGTTTCTTAGACAGTAGAGTTCTAGTGAGACACCATTGTCTAGCGTTTCTATCTGCAGACTCTGGTGTCATACTGATAGGGTTCAAATCCAAGTGGTCCATTCTTAGTCACGATGTGAACCTTGGGCTAGTTTCTTCTCTGTATTTCAGCTTCTTCGTCAGTAAAGTGATAACAGCAGTACCTACTTCATATCGTACTTTTGAGGACTGAGTTACAACACAAGCGGCTCTTATTATTAACTGGTCTCCCTGCCTCCAGCCTCCGCCTTTCTTTCTACAGTGGAAATCTGATGCTCCCATTCCATTAAACCCCTGTCACGTTCTCTGGGGGTGTACATACAAAGCCCCAGATCCTTGGCATGGCCTGGAAATTCCTTCTTAATCGGGACTGTTGGCCTTACTTGGCTTGTCTTCGGCCTCCCTCACATGTAACCTGCATTTGACCCTATCACACCCCTTAGTCTTGAGACAAAGAATGTCACATGCCTCTCATTCCTCTCCCTGGGTTCCCTCCATCTCAAAGTCTCCCTTGCTCTCCCCCTTTCCTCCAGACACAGATAGCTGCTTCCTCTCCTGGCTCCAACATATTTCCTATATGTGATATGAAGTGATATGACTATTTATGGAAGTATATGTCTCCCTGCCCTAGAACTTGGCCTCCTTGTGCACAGGAACCTAGGGAATACATTCCAAGGCCCTAGGAAGATGAAGTAGGAGCTCAATATTCACTGAATAAGTGAACGAATTTATCCAGTACTACATAAATATTTGGCAGCAGACAAGAGAATGAAAGATGCAGTTGTTGCAAAGAATAGGGAGCTTAAAGTATACATCTCCCAAGTTATACACTCCATAAAGGAAACAAACACACAAAAGCCATAAAATCCAATGCTAGAAATCACCTTCCAAATAGAAAGAGTACCTTTGAGTCATGTTTTCTTAATAATATATTGTGACACAGACTCAGGAATTTCAAGGTTTGCAGACCACGACGAGCTCCTCCTGACGAGCCACAGAAGGTGTGCAATTCAGGGATGACAACAATAACAGATTACCCTTTACTGAGACTTACTTGGCACCCACACCATACTGGTGCCTTACTTAACCTATAGCAACTGAGAACTAAATACTATTATTAGCACAGTTTTTCAGTGAGGAATTTGTTATATGGAGAAGGTGAGTGATTGAGCTGTGCTGGGAACCCAAAAGAACATCAAATTACAACACAAAATACTAGTGAGACCAAGATACTATACACAGCAAAATAAACTTTTCACCATATGGAGTAGTAACAGAAATGCTTGCAGTCAACCTCCCAAACAACAGGGCCGGGCTGTCACCCCCTCATTGCTCCAGCTCCCTTTTTTGGCCCATACTGGAAGGCCTGGGAAGCAGTATACTTAGTGGAAGGCTGTGGGGCCAGCTGACCTGAGGTCAAACCCTAGCTCCTCTACTAACTATAAACTTGAACATGACATGTTCTTAGCTGCGTTTCCCATCTGTGAAATAGAGCTTATAATGCTTTCCTCCAGAGGTGTCATGAGAACAAAATTAAATAATACACATAAAAAGCCCAGAACATAATGAGCATTCTACAAATGGTGGCTTTTTCTTTCCTCTCTAAGGCAACGGGAAAAAACACAGAATGGCTATAAATTATCTAAAATAAACAAGCCAGTCGCTCTAATTTAACTACGATTAGTGCAAGAATCATAAGCCCAGGGTGTACATCTAAGAAAGGCAAAACCCATTGCTTTGCACACCATAGACTCTGGAATTTTGCTCTTTACCACAAATGGCATATTAGTTCTATTGCAGGAGAACCAAATCCTACCCACTTTCTAAATATATGTAATTGCCAAGCATAAGGGATTAATTAGCTAGAAAGGGATCTAACCTCGGAGTCAATTTGCTTAAAAAAAACCAAAACAACAACCCCCAAACCAATGAGTTCCAGAAACCACTGTGCTGAAGCCAGCAGAAATTCCTGCATTTAACCTACCCACACCCTGGCTCTCTCCTAGTTAAGGCAAAGCCTCTGATTGGGCTTTTAAGAAGCTGGAGGGATCCATTGCTGGAAACAGATGGGAAGATTTTATCAACCAGACAAGAGGCCCGTGGGGGCATTAAACGCTGTCCCCATATTTCTAATGAGAAAGAAGCCAGTTAAGCTGCTCTAATTGAAGGTGATCAAAGTGCCTATGCTTGCCTATCCCCCTAGTGGCCTATTTGGGTGCCTGTCCCACAGGGCTTTGACTCACATCCCCATGGCAAGCACAGGGGGAACACACAGCTTCCTTCCAAGTGTAGAAAAAGTAAAGACCTGCATGTTCTCCGGAACCACCGCCCTGTGTTCCCAGTTCAGGTGCATTTAAAAATCCAACCTGGAGTGAGGATTCCTTATTTTACTAAACCTCCCCACACTTAAGGCTGCAAGCCCCAAAATACCCATAGGAAAGCTGGTTCAGGGTAAAGCCCCATGCACCAGACCCTCAGCACCTGCTTCCATGCGAGCCCCGCTGAGCCTGAAAAGCAGTGCCTCGTTAGGGGGACAGGATGGGAGCTCCTACCAGCATCTACGCTCCGTGGGCCTTTAGTTTGTAACAGGCTTCACAGGTGCATGGGCACTCAGGACTCGGACAACCTGGTGGCACAGTATGAAAATGATCCTGATTCCACAATGTGGAAGGGTTACAGTATCTGGCTGGAGGCTTGTCTTGGAATTCTTGCCTTGCCACTCACTGGCTGATCCTTTGGTGACTTTACTGGCCTCAGCCTCAGTTCCTCATCTGTAAAATGGGAACACTATCCACATGAAAGAGACTGCAAGAACTAACTTCAGATGTTAGAGGGAAAGCACATAGCACAGTGGCTAGCATCCAGTAAGCTCCCAAAGATGATAGATTTAAGTATTACAGATTTGAGAAGGGAAGTAACAACCCAAGATTATGTGGGACATGAGATGCATGCCCTGCCTGTCTGCCTCTAAAGCCAGACTGAAAAAGTAATATGATGTTTGATACATTCATAAGAATGCATACAATGGAATGCATGCAATATTTTGTTTATTTTACTGTAGTAAAATAAACAAGTGCTAATGAATCCACCACGCGGCTCAAGGTGTAGAATATTACCAACATCGCTGCACCCACCTGTGCTCTGCGCTCCCCTCCTGTACTAAACTGTGCTTACCGTTTGATTAAAAAAATAATTTTATCATATATGTGTTATATATATATGATCCTAAATAATATATTGTTCGATTTTGCTTTTGAAGCTTTTCCACATTATTATTCCACTCCAAGTAGCCTTCTGATCCTTGCTTTGTTCACACAATATTATGTTACTCAAGACGGAACCAGGCTGACGAGGAGAGCAAGTGTAGTTACTCTCGTTCCCGTAAACTGTTCTACTGTATGTAATGACCACCAGTTACCTATCCAGTCTTCTGTTGATGGACGTTTGGGCTGCTTTGTTTTGTTTTGTTTTGACTCCTCATGTGTCTTCAAGTTCATATGTGAAGAGACTTTCCAGGTTCATGACGGGAGTGGGATTGCTGGCTTGTCATGTATCTATGGATGTTCAGATTGTTCCAAATTGTTTTCAAAGTGATAATGTCTATTAAGACTCTCACTGGCCATGTATGAGAGGCTCCCTTAGTCCTCAGCCTCCCCAACACTCATGTTTTCAGACTGCTTAATTTTTGACAATCAGGAAGATGTACATTGCACATCTCGGGTGTGTCTTCTCTTGTCTTTAGATTGGAAGGGCAGTAAGGGTTTGTGAAGGACGGAATGAAAGGACTTCTCTGAAAATCCCACCATCCAACAAGAACTTGGTCTTCTAGGCTGTGAACACCATGAGACTGGGTCTTACCCATTTTTAACAATTCCCTCCTGGCTCCTTTAACTCCCTGCCGTGATCAGCAAGTGCTCATTGATGCTCACGGAAATCACTGTCCCAATAGAACAGCATCACAGTGGAGCCTCATCTTGGCCCTACTGTCTGCAAGTGGGTCCAAGCGCAGAAACTTGGAAGGGGAGGAACTCAGCAAACTCAGCAAGGAAACGTTGGTCCCCTTCCACACTGTTCATTGCGGTAGCTGCCAGTCCTTGCACACGTCGTCTCTGCTAGCCACTGTGCCAGAGACTTGACAATCTGTAGCCCCCTTTCCTTGTGACAAGCACCTGTGGGAGTTGGGATTATACCTGCTTGACAAATGAGGAAACTGAGGGCTGAGAAATGGATCCCTTACCTAAGACCAAAAAGCTAATAACAGGCTGAGTTAGGATTCAAACAAATCCTGCCTTTTTCCCACCTTTTTTCATCATCATGAGATCCTGCCTCCCCCTCATGCCTCTTTTCTTCTCCGGTCCCTCCGAACACACATGATCTCCTCCTCCCACTTCGGTCTGCTGTCTTCTCTGGAGGAAGGGTCCGTGACGGCCTCTCCCAACGCGGCACAGATCCTCCACTGGTGTTTTGGGTGTCAATGAGGGGATGCTCTCAGTAATGGTGAGAATGAGGACAAGACCTCCAGACACGAATGACTGCTGTCCTCACAGAGACACTGACACCGAGAACAAGGTCCCTGAGGAAGGTGATGCTCAACTCAAGGCGCTGAGTGGGACTCCAATTTGTGCTACAGGAAGAGAAATGGAAGATAAGGGAGACACTGGGACTGGAGCACAAGGCACAAAGCACAGCTGCAGGAGAACCCCAAACACTTCAGGACCTCTTTCTGGCCACACACACACACACACTTTCAGGGGGATAAGGCGAACGCACATTGCCAAAAACCCAAGGCGGGGTGTGACAGATGCAGAAGTTATGTGGTCGGGGTCTGGAAGAGCCCCTGGAGAAGATGGCCCTGGACCTGGGCCCAGGGGGCTCTGGGTGAGTGGACCAGAGCGTGGGAGGGGGCATTCTGAGCTGAGGGTACAGAACAGTAAAGGGGCCACGTCCAAGAAGAAGGGTGCAGTCACATGCTACCCCATTCACATAGCAACCTGGTGCCATTTCTCAGAGAGAAGTCATTTTCAAAGCTACCACAGAGGAGGAGGCAATGGAGAATAAATCCAGCACCTTCCTCTCAGGCTTTCATCCCACAGCTTCGGAGTGTGACCTCTGGATGAGCAGCATCAGCATTACTTAAGACGTCACTGAAGAGGTTAGAAATGCAAATTCTCAGGCCCTGCCCCAGACCCCCTGATTCAGACACAGGGGTGGGGCCAGCAGTCTGTGCTTTAACAAGCCCTTCAAGGAATTTAGAGAACTGGTACTGGGGTACATTCCCCATTATGTTCCCCCATCAGCAGCCATAACTCAGGAGCCATGGGGACCCCAACAAGGAAGTCTGATCCTCAGTAGGAAATGCTAAGGCCAGGCTGCAGGAACCCATCCCCACCTGGGCCATGAAAGCAACCTCAAATACAGATGACAAGAGTGCCCCGTGGAAGCAGCAACATTTGAGCAAAGACCAGAAGATGGTGAGAGAGTGACCTAAGGGGCCAGCTGAACAAAGAAGCAAAGACATCTGGAGGAGGAGTGCCCAACGAAAGGAGCAGAAGAAGGTCAGCGTGGTTGGATCAGAGTGAGCAAGGGGTAGGGGAGGAATTGAGGTCAGGAGGGAATAAGGGGAATGAGAAGAAGGCCCTGATGGCCAAGACGAGGATCTTGACTTTTATTCTGTGTCGGGGGAAAGCTACTGGCAGATTTTAAACTGAGACATGACAGGGTCTGCCCTGTTTTAAGAGGCAAACTCTGGCACCCTTGTTGAGAATAGGCCACAGTGGGGCAAGAGCAGAAGCATGGCAACAGGCTACGGTCACCCAGGGGAGTGGCGGCAGCCCCTGGGAAAGAGGTGGAGGTTGTGGGACAGTGAGAAGTCATGAGGTCTTCGGCAGGGAGGTCTTCGGAAATGAAATCCTCCATGAAGACAACTGGGCTTAAGTCCACACTATTCCCAGTGGTGGCTGCGCATCCTTCACAGGGATTTACTTAAGTATAGAACCCATGCATGGAATCTGGGGAAAGCAAGAGTTTGGGGAAGAACAAAAATATGTCTATTTTTTTTACTGAATTCAACCCCCTCGCAGGTAAACTTCTAAAAGGAAAAAAACAAACGGATCCTGGTTTCAATTTCCACCCTGATCTTCCCTGCGGCAGTTTTCATTCCTTCTCCTCAAGTAAATCCTCTTCACATCTCTCCTTTCCCCCTGGGGTCCCTCCTGAGCCCTTGTAGATTTCTTGGGGATGCCCTGAAGCTATGAGGACCCATGAATTTGGAGTCCTCTGACTGCCACCTTCCAGTGCCTCGGGACAGCCGGAAACCCAGCTGGCTGGCCACACAGAGACTGTCCTGCTGGGCCTGGGCCACCGGCCAGGAATAGGTTGTAGAGTTAGCAGTTAAGCGAGGGCAGATGGCTGGAGTTTGGTCAAGAGAACAGATGTGCATTATGGGCCAATCTGACCGCAGAGAAACATTTCCCCATACCTTTTAAAGGTGCACAATTGCCTGGTGAAGCCAAGGCAATTTGACACACATTACCTTGTTCATAAACAGAGAGAGATGGAGAGCCCTTCCTCCCTGAGGGTATGCAAACAGTAGGAGAGGAAGCCAAGGACCTCAGAAATGCTGTAGCACAGCTTTGGGAAACAAATGTCCATGGAAAGGGCCCAACAGTATATTAATGGGCTGGATGTTACCACACCCAAGCCAGAAGCTAGAAGCTATTGATCGTCTGTTCACTCTTCATCTAAAGGCACGAGTGCCTTTACACACAGGGGCAAAACCAACCATTTCATTTAAAGGAGCCCGCCTCTGCAGACCTTTCACTCATCCCTCCAACACCTAGCCAGCAACTGCTCTTCTTTTTTTTTTTTTTTTTAAAGATTTTATTTACTTATTTGACAGAGAGAGAGATCACAAGTAGGCAGAGAAGCAGGCAGAGAGAGAGGGGGAAGCAGGCTCCCCGCTGAGCAGAGAGCCCGATGTGGGACTCGATCCCAGGACCCTGAGATCATGACCCGAGCCGAAGGCAGCGGCCCAACCCACTGAGCCACCCAGGTGCCCCAGCAACTGCTCTTCTTAACAGTGCCTGCTACTTCTAGCAATTTTTCTCAATCCCAAGGAAGTGGCAGCATCTTTGTTCTTAAGACACTTAATAATAGAGCTGAGGAGACCAGATGTCCGTTAAGAGAAATACCCAAGGCAATTTAGCAGGAGCTCTGAGAGAGAGAGAAAGATGGGGATTCATAAACAAGACCAGTCCTATATTCTCTCCCCTCTGTCTGGAATGTTCGCTCCCTTTCCACCACTACCCTTCTGCCTTCTGCCATCCCATGCCATGCACCTGGCTCCATCTTCTTCACAACTGATCTCCGGCATCAGTTCCTCCAGCGCATACCTCTCTCCCCTTCTCCCTGGTCCCTGGGCACTAAATACACAGAGTCCTCTCTGCACATCTGTCTTCCCCACCAAATTATTTGCATTGCTTGGCACATGTGTGCTCAATTAATGTTGATGTCCATGAAATGAAAGTCTGGGCTTTGATGTATCTGAGGGAGCCAAAGGCAATAGTTTCTATGAGGGGATAGGAGAGAATATAAGCAAAAACCACCACGACTTACTATGTGAGACATTAAGCTGAGTGCTTTTCATGATATATGGAATGGAGAAAACCCTAAGATTATGTAGAATATGAGAAGAAACAGTTGATTTTAGATTCATGAAAGCTTTTCTGGGAGAAAACAATGACAACTGGAAATGGACATAATGTTCATGTCACCAAGATGGTGGAGAGTCCTCAGGGCTGAGGGAGTAGGTGAGTTCTAGGAGAGGTGGAAGGCGTAGGCAGATGTGGGAAGGCCTTGGAGCACTGAAAGGAATCAGGGTCCGAGACATGAAGTATGAGAACAGAAACATTGTGTACCTGAGGAGTGACTATCTACACGTTCTCTGGGGAGAACTCAGGGTGTTCATCCGCTGTCATGAGGTAATTTCAAGAAAGACACTGTCACCTAGAATCACAGGGGAACCTGAAAGCCTCCCAATAGAAAGATAGGAAAGTAAAGAGATTTTCTAAGAATGGAGTTATAGAGAGAAAGTGAATTTAGGGAAATGAAGGACCACCGAAACAACTTGATTCACAGGGTAAACCTGGGCCAAGTTAAAATGTGTGCAATGACTCTGGACACAGATAAGAACACCTTTTCCTATAAGGAAAAAAAAATCCTATACTACAGAAAGGAGATTTGAATCTTAAGTCACAGCTGGTGGTTTCAAGAAGGAAAAAGTGATAGTGAGTTACCAGGATACTGCCTGAAGAGACCATTCACTCATCCACTCATTCATTTGTGATGAACAAATTTTTTTAGTAGCAACCATGTGCAGGGTATTGTGCTGGGCATCCGGAGGGAGATATGAAACCTGCATCTATCTGCCTGTTTCCAGGCTCTCAGGCCACGTAGCCAAATACAGTATATCAGTGATATTTTATGAACTAAACTACAAGATAAAGAAATAAATGTCACAAGTCAAATGCTATGTAAGTCCAAAGGAAAGTGAGGTTGTTTCCATGAAGGGTTGGTAGGGGATGCATCATTTGGGTTGGGTTTTGAAGGATAGGTAAGAGTAAGAAAAAAAAAAGCTTGGGCAGTGTTTGGCACATAGTAAGAGCTCTATGGGAATTTGCTATGAATATTTTAATTCAAATCACTATACTTGTAATTCCCCAAGGCAATTTGATGCCTTTGTTCATAATTATTCTTCTACCTGGAATGCCCTTTCCCTCTCAGACCCCTTTCTCCCTGACCAACTCCCTATTTGCCCTTCAAGATCATCACCGTTCTCAAACACTCCCCTGACCCCGCCTTCTGTCATTCCTCCCTGCAGCCTATACTGTGAGCACACCTCTGTCATAAACTAGTTACCTAATAAAGGGGCCACGTTTGGCCTCCTGCATGATTGAGAGCACCCAGAGGGCCCCACTCAAGTTAGACTCACCTTTATAGACTCAATGTCAGGCACTGGGTGGACGCAGATAAAAGAGGAAGCTGTGGGGTGAGTGGGATTGCCAAGGCTCATGAGCAGAGACAATGACCTCGGATAGATCTTTGTAAACTGTCTGTATTTTGAAGCTAGTACAAAGAAAAACACAGATGTATTCCCAGGGACAAGCCCGCCTGCCCAGACGGTGCATAGAAGGTGACCTTGGACATCTTTTAGGCTTCTCTTACTGTTTCATCAGAGAAAAATAGTTCCCCTGTCTTTACGGGGAAATCGGGTGAGGAGCGGGTGTGCAAAGACCCTGGGCCCCCCTGCACTCCCTCACATAACATATTCATAAACAGCTACATAGGGCAGGGTTTTTACCCTATTGGCCATGCACCAGCTGGGCCTATCTGCTACCCCCTAAACAGTCAGGGTTGAAGGCAAATACGGATCATGGGGACCCTCATCTGGAACCACATGCAATCAGCCACTAAGGCTGCTCCCCTGGGTCCCGACAGGAGCCTAGGCATAGGGGATAGCCTTTGTTTAAGGAACTTACAAAGGAAGAATTGTTTCGCAATCTTAGATACCAAGACGACGCACAGTCTAGGGTTTGCCCTGTCCTCTAAAACATGAGTCATGAACGAGGCCCTTGGAAAACAGAAACAAAAAATTCACACCTGCCAACATACCAAATTCCATAAGGGTGACATAGGTTACTTTCACAGTGAATTCTTTTCTCGAACCTTCGGGACTCTTCCTCCACGAAGCCCTTGCTGCACACAGTTTTCTTATCTCTGTGTGTTCCATAGCACACTACGGGCATCTAGCCCACAGCATGAAGGCATTTTAATCTAGCTTTTGGTGAGGGGGAATGTGCCCAAAACCTATTCCAAAACCTTGTTTATAACAGATGTCGGCAGGCTGTGTTATAAAACTTATACTATTTGTCAATGAAATATAATGCTCAAAGCAAAATATATAGTATGTTTACTTTGAAACTCTTGGCTACCTTGCCAGACAATAAAAGAAAGTTGTATTTTTATCAGATAGTTCTCTCAAGCCAGTGTGGCAATTCCCTTTCCCTTCTCCTGGCTCTAATGGAGGCCAATCTGTTCTATATTCTACACAACTGTAGAAATTATAGGAGATGGGAGGAAGCAAATTTAGTATTTATGATTTTTTTGTGCGGTGAAATAAATACCCAGTTTCCTACCTCTCCTGGGCATCTGGGCGGGAAAAAACTCAATTAAGTAGGAATCGAATGCTCCTTGGAATAATTATAAGGGAGGTCTTCCTCTCCTATTCTTTCTTACTTATGTGATGAATACATCATTTTTTTCCAGAGCCTGAGATTTCAGTGAGAACATGGTCAAGATGTGGAATTTTCTCATATGTAATATTTCTCCATTTCAATGAATGAAAAAATTTGGTTAAAAAATTGGTTTGTATATTTTGAACCCTTAATGAAAATAAATTCTATTATTTATTCAAATGCTTGTGATTAATTTTTCATTTTAAATCCATTTCATTGAGGTATAATGACACACAATAGCATGTCCCCTCTTTATACAGTTCAATGAGTTTTAACAAATGTATGCACCTAATGTAACAATCACCCCAAGTAAGAAATGGACTATCTCCAACACCCCAAAAAGTTTTCGTGTACACTGTTGTGGTCAGTCTCTCCATCCTACCCCTAAGAAACTACCACTCTGCTCGCTTGTCACTACAGATTGGTTTTACTTTCTCAATGATTAAGTAGAAATGAAATCATACATTATGTATGTAGGCTTTGGTATCTGGCTCCCTTCTCTCAGCACATAGTATGTGAGAGTCATCTACATTGTTTCACGCTTCAGTAGTTATTTTCTCTTATTTCTGCATAATATTCCATTGCAAGGCTATACTGCAATTTGCTTATCCACTCAACAGTTGATGGCCATTTGAGGTGTTTCTGGTTTTTAACTGCTAGAAGTAAAGCTACTATGGGGCACCTGGGTGACTCAGTTGGTTAAGCTCCTGGCCTTGGCTCTGGTCATGATCCAGGGGTCCTGGGAAAGAGCCCCACATCAGGTTCTCTGCTCAGCGGGGAACCTGCTTCTTCCTCTCCTTTTGCCTCTTCCCCCACTCGTGCATGCTCTCTCTCTCTCTCTGTCTCTCTCTCTCAAATAAATAAAATCTTAAGAAAAAAAGGAAATAAAGCTACTTGGAACATTCATGCACAAATTTTTGCTGAGATATATTTCAATGTCTCTTGATTAGTTACCTAAGATTGAAATCATTGAGTAAACAGTAATGATACAATGAGCTTTATAAGAAATTGCCAAGCTGTTTTCTAAGGCAGTTGGATCACTTCACATGCCCATAACAGTGTGTGAGAGTTCCAGTTGCTCCACACACTCGCCATGGTATTGTCAGTCTTTTTAAAGATTTCCTCTTCTGATGGGCATGTTATGATATTTTGTTGTGGTTTTCATCTTTATCTCCCTGATGAGATGAAATGTTGAACAGCTCTTCATGTGCTTTTTGGCCTTTTGCACAATTTCTTTTGTGAAATTTCTGTTCATATTTTTTTGCCCATTTTTAAAGGCTGAGTTGGGGTTTTGTGCATGTGTGTGCATGTGTGTGTGTTACTGAATGTAAGAGGTCTTTCTATATTCTAGATACAAGTTTTTGTTTTTGTGATGAGATATGTTTTGTGAACATTTATCTGGCTTGCTTATTCAATCTTTCGTGGTGTCTTTCAAAGAATAAAAAAGTCAAATTTATCTTTTTTTACAATATTACTTTAGTTTCATATGTACAACAGAGTGATATGATGGTTCTTTACATTATGCATAAGTGTAGCTACCATCTGTCAGCACTCCCAAATTTATCTCTCTTTTAATGATTATTGCTTTTTGTGTCCTAAGAAAACTTAAATAAGACAAAATCATGAAGAAAGTATCCTTTCTTTTCTACCATGTTCTATAATTCCAGCTTTTTATTTAGACCTATTAGTCCTTTCAATTATCTTTTGTGTATAATGTGGGATAAAGGTCAAGATTCACTTTTTTTTCCATATAAATATCCAGCTGTTTCTGCATCATTTGTTGAAAAAAACTACCCTTTTCCAATTGAACTGCTTCAATACCTTTGTCAAAACTCAATTGAGCAAATATATGTTAATCTAGCTCATTGGCTTTAAAAATTCAAATATTAAATTTTGAATCCCGTAGATTGAAAAAATTAAGTTCAATGCTATTGAAGAAGTATCAAGAAGGAGAATACGCTCAGGGCATTTAAAAATAAAAATAGCCCTGGGCACCTGGGGGGGCTCAGTGGGTTAAGGTCTCTGCCTTCAGCTTGGGTCATGATCCCAGGGTCCTGGGATGGAGCCCCACATTGGGCTCTCTGCTCAGCAAGAAGCCTGCATTCTGTCCTCTCTCTCTCTGCCTGCCTCTCTGCCTACTTGTGATCTGTGTCTGTAAAATAAATAAATAAAATCTTGAAAAATATTAATAAAAAAATAAAAATAGCCCTGAATTAAACTGCCCATTTGTTTGTGTGTGCCCTCACCAGGCAGCAGCCCTCAGAGAACAAACACGGGCCTGACTCCAGCTTGTGGCTGGCACACAACAGGCTCCCAATATACATGTTCACTGACTAAATGAAAGAAGGAAGAAAGGAAGGAAGGTCGCTTTTTATGGTGACACCATAAAACAAAACAGAACTTTGTGGACTGCTGCTTTCCCCAGCTGGGCTATTTATTCCCCCAAATTTGTTGCCACTCACCAAAGACTTTCAGTGGTCTTTGCCTTCCATGAAACAGCAACCTGGACCAGAACCAGGAGGTTCTCACCACCCTTCCGTGAGGGCAACATGTCAGTAGAGGGGGCTCCTGCCTGAGCTCCTATCCGGCTCCTCTACTTATCCTCTCCCTGTCTGTTTCGTGAGCCGTCCTTTACCACATTTCTGTGAGGAGTAACTCAGCCAATGTCTCCACAATCTAAGGTATGCTAGAAAAAATTTTCCTATAATGCAAGTCACTTGTTTACTGAGTCCTCACCTCTCCAGGGCAGGAGAGACAGGGAGCAGCTGACTCATCGTCCTCAGTCCCCGAAAGTCACTGCGGAGAGGTCAATGTTCTTAGCCAGATGGCCCAGCCGGACCTGGCCGTTCTCTGCTTCTGAGCCTCACTGGTGGTGGCAGTCTCTGTGACCGTCCCTGGGAGACTCCCTCTCAGGGGCGGTGGGAGGTGGGAGACACAGACAGCAAGTCTGCTTAGGAAATGGGAGGCAGGGCCCCACATCTCAGCCCCACCTTGCCCTTTGCTCACCAGTGTCTCTCAGGAGAACTGGTTTCTAGTCAGAGGGCGGAAGCCCCTCTCTCTTCTCGCTTCTCCCGAACATTTTCTCTTTGCCATGTATTCTCTACATTCTAGTCACATTTGTCTCCTGAGGCGACCAACACAGCTGACTAGCTGCTTGGGAAGGAAGATGGAGAGTGACGAAAGAAACGTAAGGGGCAAAAAGAACAAAGGGTCTCAGTAAGATAGAGTGTTTGGAATCTGGAACAGTGTATGTGATCAGTTAATGTTAGTTGTTATTGTTATAATATTACAGAGGGAGAAGCTGGAGAATGAGGAGCCCCAGTTTCTGACAGAAATTAAAATGAGGCCTTACCACCAGGCCAGCCACAGGGGGCCACCTTCCTCTCCCTGCTGTTCACCAAGCGCCAGCCAATTTTCAACCCGTGTGACCATGCTTCCATCCAAGACAATTTGAATTAATTTTGCGCATGAAATTTGGTGGGATGCAGTGCCAAATGTTTAACTGAAATCAAGATGCAAACTTTCCTTCATCTACCCGTTTTGTAAATCCTGTCAAAAATAAAATAAAAGCCATTAAGCTTGTCTGGCAACATTTGTCCTTTATGCACCAAGTTATTCATTGCTCCTGATTCCCTCAGCCTCTGCTTGCCCGCCTGCCACCCCCCCCCCACCAAATTTGTTCTGTTCTGTTTACGGTCCCTGGGCAGGCCCAGCACACTGTCAGCTCTACTGACTTTGCCAAGTCTAAGATGCCTTTTAGGGACTTATTTTATTTAAAGAGCACCCCATTAATGGGTTTAATGGCCTTTCAATCACTTAGTATGCATTGTCAATGAGGGAGAATCGATTTCCTGAGAATTCCTGTTCTGGGAGGAAAACAAACAGCCTTTCCCTCTCTCTGCAGTTTGTCCAGCAAGCAAATGAGGGTGCAGGACACTCTCTGGGCTGGTGCCGTCCCTGTAGCCGGCTGCAGCGCGGAGGGTACTCCTCTCTTTCTCCTCTCGGGTTATAACTGCTGCCCAGGGGGACACATTGCTTTATGAACTTTGGATGAGGCTGACTGTTGCTCTCGCAAAAGATCCACTCCGGGCCTCATGCCTCCCTCTTTGGGGAAGAATCAAACCACGACCCTTGGGGCTTTACAAGATCCTCTTGGTCCACAGGAACAGGCAGCGAAGGACGGCGGGCCTGCCAGGGCTCCCCAGACACAGACTTTTAGAAGGGCACTGCCCCTCCGCAGTCTCGAGTTCCAGAATCTTGCAGCAATGAGCAAACACATAACCTCTCACTGGGGTAACTACTAATTCCATAAGCATCTGTTGATGGCTTTCTAAGTACAGGGCTTGCCGCTGTGGGAGACACACGCGGGGGGCATAAAGAGAGTAGGAAGCCACCTCAGTGCACACTCAGGGTTTGTCTCTTGCAAGTTAGCATCTCCTTTAAGTGTTGCCAGCCAAACTTCTCTCTCCTCCCTCTCTGATTCTCCTCCCCACCACGCCCTGCTCCCTGTCCTTCTCTTCTTCCTCTCTTCTGCCCTTCCCTGAGAATCCTGCAGGAAACTCCACACACTCAATAACCACAGCTCTGTTCTGTGAAGACTGACAGCAACAGGGAGTCTCTCCTTGGCACTCTGTAGTCACCAGTCTGAAGAATCCTCACCACGACTCTGCGCAGATGCTATCACGTTGGGACTGTCCCCATTTTTTCAGAGAAGGAAACCGAGTTTAAAGGAGGTCAGGTCATTAGCTGTGAGCCAGACCCATCTGACTTGAGAAACTTTTCTCTGAAATCCTGTGCCCACTCTGTTTCCTCCTGCTTTTTTTTTTTTTTTAAAGGTACTTTGCTCCCCAGGGAGTCGTAGCCAGCAGGTACCCACTGTCCTAGGTAAATGAAGCAAACTTGCTGACACTTGGCTAATTAGAATAACAACATTAATAATATAGTTCTCAACCCCGAAGTAACCAAACACTTCATAGATCTTTTTTCACTTAATTCTCACAATGACCTCAAGAGATGGAGAGAAGGGCCCTGTGAGGTTAAGGGACTTGCCCGAGGTCTCATAGTTATTAGGTAATAATAACAATGATGACGAAATTGCTAACATTGCTAAAGGCTTATTCTAGGCCAAGTGCTGGGTTAAGGTTTTTATATCTGTATGGTTTTAAATCCCAACAAAGCAAATGTTATTTTCAGCATATAGATGAGGAAATGGAGGCTCAGAGACCGAAAGCAACTTGCCCAAGGTGAGCCAACCCAAAAGGAATGGAGCCAGCATTTGACCTGGGTGGCCTGGGCTTACTTACAATAGGGACGCCACTACCGTCATACCCCAAAGGCCACACTCCTCGTCTCTGTCCTGTCTAAAAGCCTTTTGGAAAATGGCCCATAAGTTTTCCCAAAACAATAGTTGAAGACCAACCTAAGAGACATCAGGCTTTGCGGTAGGGAGGCTTCTTAACAAGCTCCTGCCCTCCGCGAGAATCTCATTTGCATTTGTCCTTCTGTGGTAGCTTCCAATTCCCAGGCAGAACACAATTTAACTGTAAAAGTCGCCTTCACTAACCAGCTGTCTGCCGCAGTCAGGCACCAGGCCCAGGTGCAACTCCCAGTAGGCTCTCTCAAATCAGCTTGCCAGCCTCTGCAAAGCAATATAAAGTCACCTCTGAGAAAAGAGATGCCACTAGGAAGAGGCACGTGCCACCATGCCCTCTTGTTGTCAGCTCAGAACAGTGGAGAGGGTGCCAATCACGGCTCAATTACTCCCAGGACTTCTCTCCTGAAGGCTGGCCTGTCATCCATAAGAACCGGTACAGGCAAGACTACCAAATATCCGGGGCCAGTGGTGTTACTTGGGATGGGATCCTGGTGATGGGCTTAATTGGCCTCGTCTCAGTGTCAACAGGCCATGCCGCTGAGGGCTCCCGACATCCAACAGGCAAGACAGTGCCATTCAGCAAATGTCATCTGAGCCTCTACTGTATTCAGGACATCATGCAAGAGAGTACAAAGGTGAATCGAAAGCCCAATCTCAGGGCGCTGTTCTCATGGAAGAGTCTGTGACTCTTGATCTCAGAGCCATGAGTTCAAGCCCCACGTTGGGTGTAGAGATTACTTAAGTAAATAAACTTAAAGAAAGAATGCCCAGTCTCAGCCTGATATCACCCTACAATTTGACAAGTATATAGAGTGCCAAATAGAGTAAGAAAAGGTACCCTTAGAAAGATATAATCATTGAAGTTCAAAGACATCTGCTAAGAGGCCGTAGTTGCAATGAGGAAGCAGATGAGATTATTGGGAGAAGACGGATAGGGACAGTGGCGAATAATACCCAGAAGGGGATTTCTGTGCAGGCTTCAACAGAGGCAATAGCAAAGACATCCTAGAAATGGAGCGAGGAAAGAGAGTAAGAGCTCAGCCCCCCATGAAGCAAAGCTGACTCATGGGAGGGACACATCCATGATGTCCAATGAGACCAGCATGATGAGATGGAGAAAAGGCCATGGGCCCCAGTGACAAGGACAATGCTGACCACCACCACCACACACACCCCGCCATGAGAAAATAGCGTGTGTAAGGGAGGCCAGCAGTTTCCCCAAGATCAAGGATACACATGGGTAGTGGGGAAAGTTAACCAAAGAGTGTGGACTGCTACTTAGGAATGTTTGTTAATGAAAGTCAAAAGAGGTGGAGGCAGTAAGAGGGTAGCAGGCCTGAGGAATGTGTTTGAAGGATAGGGGCGATTCAAACATGATTGCAGGTTCCTGACGGAGCAAGATTCGAGAGCAGGCAGGAGTGGCCAAGGGCACAAGGGGACAAATTCACACGAGAAAGGCAAAGAGTCCCTTCAAAGACTGAGACAAGGAAAGAGGAAGAGGGATGGTACAGTCATTTGACATGGAAAGGGGGAAGCTGAACCTGAAGACCTTGACTTTGCCATGAATCACAAATGATCTCCAAAAGTGACTGTCCTATCAGAGTAGTGCGGGGACTGTGCTAAGATGGCCACCTTCTGAAGGAAAATGCTAGAGGAAATGGGAAAGATTCACTATGTTTGTTTTTCATCAAGCAAATGTTCATCTTTTTCTTTCTCATTATTTTGTTCGCTTACATACAAAATTATAGTAAGTTTAGTTATTCAACCTTCTCTGTCTTTACTTCACCTTAGGAGTATCTTCTGACATTTATCTCAAGGATTTGCCTCCTCTTAATTCTCTTAATATCATCAAATCTAGAGTCCATAGGGGCTAATTATCCAGGCTGAAGATTGCCTGGGTCTTTCTCTTCGTCTTCCTGCAGACTCCCTGCATCATAGACATTTCACTGCTCATCAGTCCTTCCACAAGGTGTGGACAGGGGAAACATGAAAAGCTAAAACCCAAATCAGTTCACTTTATTACTTATTTTGGGATCCAGCCAAATATTTTAAGCTATTAGCTCAAATGAGGTTGGGGCTAACTCAAGTTCATAGTTATTTCATTATCCATGAATGGAACCACCCACAATTAGTACCAAAGTCAGAAAGCTGAAAATGTCAATGTGAGGGAAAAAAGGACACACTTAGTGAAGGCCTTACTGGCGGAGCTCTAAGTAATATCTCTTGTACCATAGTTTCATCTATCTCCTTGCTGTTCACTCTGAGTCTTGCTTTTTCACTGTGGCTGTCTAACTTGAAATTCTACATATTGTATTTTCCTACTGGAAGCACTGAGAGTGAGTACTGCCAGTATTAACAGACTGGTGCTTCTTCCAGTCCCTGAAATGCGATGCTCAGAGTATTTATTAGCATTATGGTTCGGGCAGCTTCCAATGCTTCATAGTTTGCCTGTCTCATTGACAATTGAGGATAGGGCATGATCAGTTTCCTGGTGTCTGTTTACTTATTAAACCTTGAGAGGTGTGTATTTTTAAAAGGATCCAATAGGTCGTGAATCATTGCCACAATTTTAAAGGATGTTGCTATTAGGAGAAAATGGGTTAAAGTTCCATAGGACCTCTCCTACTGCTGTGAATCTACAATTACCTCAAAATAAAAAGTTTAATAAAAAATTCTTCTAGACCTCATCATCAGAAGAGCAAAACCAAAATAAAATCTAACAAGGACTTTCATGTATTTAATACATACACAAAAATGGCCAAAATTAAAAAGACTGATAATATCAAGTGTTGACAAGGAACTAGAACTCTTGGATACTACTTATGGAATATACAACCACTTTGGAAAGTAGTCTCACAATTTCTTGTAAAGTTAAACATACACCTATCATGCGACCTAGCAATCCCAGATGCAGGTATTTCCTCAAAAGAAATGAAAATATATGTCCAAAAAAAGACTGGTATACAAATGTTGGTGGCACTTTATTCATAATAGCCCCAAAGTGGAAACAACCCAAAGACCATCAACTAGTAAATGGGTGCATGCAATGGAATACTACTCAGCAATAAAAACATTAACCGCTAACACATATAATTTAGATGAATTTCAAAGTCATTATGTTGAGTGATAGAATTTAAACACAAGGATACATACTATGCGGTTCTATTTACTTGAAGTTCTAAAATAGGCAATGCAATTTTTACTGATAGTAAGCAGATTCGTGTTTGCCCAGAGACATGCAGGGTGGCGGGGTGTCCCACGGATCAGGGATGAGCATTAGCTGCAAAAAGTCATGATAGAACTTTTGGGAGGGATAGAAATGTTTAATATCTTGATTCTGGTGAGGGTGGTGGATACACAGGGGTGTATGTGTGTGTGTGTGTGTGTCTATGAGTGTTTTATTTAATATAAAGTTCACCTTAAGAAAGTTGACTGGGGGAGGGATGCCTGGGTGGCTCAGTTGGTTAAGCAGCTGCCTTCGGCTCAGGTCATGATCCCAGCATCCTGGGATCGAGTCCCGCATCAGGCTCCTTGCTCGGCAGGGAGCCTGCTTCCTCCTCTCCCTCTGCCTGCCACTCTGTCTGCCTGTGCTCACTCCTTCTGACAAATAAATAAATAAAATCTTAAAAAAAAAAAAAAAAGAAAGTTGACTGGGGGAAAAAGGAAGACGCCAAGAACCTCTAACCAAATCAGAAAAATAAACTAAAGCCAGCAATGATTTTCTTATACTCAGTATATTAACTTTCTCATCTTAAATACATCTTCAACAATGAATACCCTGTGTCAACAGACCCTGGCTTAGATCAGCCAGTAGAGGGAACTCTTTCTCAAACTGAGGCTCCATCAACTCAGTGACCTACTGAGATTAATCTCTAAACTGTGAAAATGTAACTCTCTCGTCTCCACTTTCTCTTCATTCCATAGGTATAGCCACATAACCTCAAGTAGGAGGAACCCAAACTATCACAGTTAAGAAACTAACCCTGTTCCCATTGAGAAGTGGGGGAAAGGAAGAACTCCAGACCAGCTGGTTGGTGTTGCAGCATCCATGTTGACTTCCTACTGTGCTCCCACTCTGATCTTTAGATGAGGTTGATAATTAAGGATGCTTATAAGCAAGCCCGCTTCTTAATCCCCAGGCATGCAATCACAGCCCCGCCATGGTGCTATGCCTGCCTTCTGTCTCAGTTGCCTGAAAGTGGGGTCCTGACTTGTTTTTTGCCAGCTGTTCTATAATCTAGAGTCCCGGGGCTACCTAATACCAGACCTAGGAGCCACCCTGGTCTGCCATTTGCCTGCAGCCAGGTTCCCATGTTGCTTGTCTTTACCCTCTTGTCCCAGGAGCTCCTGGAAGTCAGGCCCTTGACCACCTGTACTCCGAGTTGGGTCTGCCCCAGTGCTGGCATGCCACCTGCCCATCCTGAGTGTCCTTGTCATCATCTCCTGAGGCCCTCCTAAGTTTGTGAATCCCAGATTCATCCCCAGGGATATCCAGTCACCATCAACTATACACGAGTTCTCAGAGGCATTTCAAGTCATTGTTCACCAGGAAACATCTTGGTTTCAGAAAATCAGAAGGTCTTAGAGGACAAATTCTGAGTCACTGTAAAATAATTCTTTGTTACATCTAGAGTTACAGAACTTTAGAGTTAGTTTCAAAGTTTACGTACTCAAGGAATGCCTTGATATGAATTGTTGAGAAGTAGACATGGAGATCTTACTTTTGAATATTTCCATTAGAGGCACTCAGTACTTTTCAAGATAATCCCAGCCATTATTGGGTAGATTTAATTGCTAAAATCTCCTTTATACAGACTTCAACTTCATCGCCTTGAAAACCCACCTATTATCTTGGTTTCTACTTTTTTGTGTGAGGAACACAGAATTCCCTTTTCTCTACAACAGCACTTGAATTGTTCAAAGTCAGCAATCATATGTTCTTCTCCCTCCTGTTTGTCATATTATTTCCTTGCCAAGCTAAGAGAAAAAAAGGCAAGTAAATTTAAATCAGTTCCTACTCAGTTTTAAGCAACATTGTGAGTGCTTGGGGTTCAAAGATGAGTAATCTACAGTTTCCACCTTCAAAGAGTTTACAGAGTGGAAGGGAAGAGTTGGAAAGACTCTCAGGGGAGAAAGCAGCACTGGATGTGCAAGGAGCAGGTGGGAAGGTATTCCAGCCATTGGACTGTAGGTGCAGAAGTCCAGTGACAACGCTGGAAAGTTTCTGGAAGGGGGGAGTGGAGTGGGAGTGTAATGAGAGATAACACAGCAGGGGCAAGCCAGCACCAGATCACAAAGGACACTGCAGGTCATGCTGGAGTTTAACACAGGGAATCATATAATTCTATTTGAGTTTCAGAAAGATGACTTTGGGGTGTGGGAGGTGGAGTCAGTTGAGTGTCCTGCTCTTGGTTTGGGCTCAGGTCATGATCTCAGGGTTGTGAGATGGAGCCCTGCATGGGACTCCACATTCAGCATTGAATCTGCTTGAGATTCCCCCTTCCGTCCCTCTGCCCCTCCCACTCATGCTCACTTGCTCTCTCTCTCAAATAAATAAATAAATAAACAAACAAATAAATATATAAACCTTTAAAGAAAAGATGTCTTTGACTGCTATTTGCAGAAGTGGTTTGAGAGGGACAAATGGAGACAAGGGTGACTGTAAGGAGGCTAACATGAGCCCCAGGGGAGAGAAGCCAATGGCCTTACCTGAGGAAGTAGTGGTGGGAATGGCAAGAAGTGGGCTCATGGGAGAGGTGCCAAGAGTACTGACTCAATAAGACTCAGATGGAGAATGTGGGAGAGGGAGACTCAAGTCCATTTTCCTGGCTTGACTGAACAGTGATACTATGACAGTGAAGATAGACAATGGACAGGAAAAGCACCTATGGAGCACAGAGCTTTGTGCATGTTGAGTCTGTGCTGTTGGTGGCAGGCCAGGTGAAGTTGTTGGGCAAGTGGTATCAGAGCTTAAAAGAGAAACCTGGGCTAGAGATGTGGATTTGTGAGTCATTCGTGGGCCCAGAAGTGGTCACTGAGGACTTGGGTGTGGATGAAGCCAGGCAGCAGATGCATAGAGCATGACAAGAGAATGGGAAATAGGGGCACCTGGGTGACTCAGTTGGTGGAGG